>JAVJIF010020406.1:0-66583 GCA_038442645.1 Agave tequilana | reverse complement strand
CACGCTGTTGTGCTTTAACTTGGGCTTCGCGACTATGGATGTCGCGCGTACGCTATGGTACAGTAGCCTCGTTCGTGAGAACGAGGCTGGCGCGAGGCGCTACTGATCTTGAATTGGCGAAGGTACTGTCGCCCTTGTATCTTCGCGGCTAACAACATTGTTGGAGCAGGCAGGCATCTTGCCTTTTTCTTTGCGCAGAGAGACGCACTTCTGGCGTAGCTACGCCTGAGGCTTTGCCCAGAGCCTTCTGTTTTGGCCTCCACATCTGCTTTGACAAGGGAGACTTAGGTTCGCAAGGAACCTGACTAGCCACACACGAGGCTGAGGGGTGTTGGCAGAATTCTGCTCTTGGTTTCTGTTTCTGAAACCTTAGTCATGGAGACCTTTCTATGCTTCCATGCATGAAGCATTAGACCACCCCCAGAGAGGACTTCTTCAAACTTTTCTTGGTCGAAGTGAACGATCAGGTTTCGAAAGTGGTGGACTTGGACTGCGGGCGTGCTTCTTTGTTGTGCCAGAGAACTGCAATAGGCTCGCAGGGAGCTTATCTGTCTCCGCAGAGACTTGCATTGAAGATTTAGCCAGAGAGGTTCTGGCTGCACCGGCTTTCCCGAATTCAGAGATAGACCCGAAGGTCTTTTCATCGCATTGCGACACTTGATTCTCAATAGTGGAGAATTCAATCCCCAGCGGAGTCGCCATCTTGTTTTCCATTGATTTGCGAAGGGGAAAAATTTACAAAAAAGTGTCGAGGAGCTAAATTACAAGTAACACAAAAGATTACAAGTAGATCTCCTCTAAGATTCTGGAGAAGTGTGCCGATAGGAGTCTGGTCAGTGCGCGACCACTTTGTCCTTTGACGATGCGAGCGATGAGATTCCTTCTCGCCTGAGAACAGAAGGTTGGTAGAATCCTCTTGTTACTTCTCAAAACCGCCTTCACTTAGGAATTCCTTCTCGCCTGGTTCTGGAGATTCCTTGAGAAGAGGGAGGTATTAGGGTATCAGCACCCTGATTAGAGAAGCAGCTCTCTAAAAGTCTCTGAATTCAAGAGAATATATCTCTGTTTGTACGTGCGGTGCGTCCTCTTGAGAAGTTGCTGTCTCTTTGGAGCGTATCGCCTGTGTCCTCTCTTTGTGCCCCTGGTGGGCTATTTATGGGAGATCAGGGGTATAATCGTCCCTTGAAAATATAGAAACAGATTGAATCAAATCTGTTTAAATCTAGAAAGTAGCCTTGCTGCGAGGCTAGAATCAGCTTCTGCGAAGCTAGAAATAGCAGGTCGGTTGATCCACTTGATCTGTTTTGATCCTTTCCATATAGTCAGAAGATTTCCCTTGATCCTCTTACTCGTTTTAGGAGAGTCAATAGATTATGGCAATCAACTGCCAAATTTGATCTCAGATTTGATCTTGATTGATTTGATCTCAATCCTGATTAGATTTGATCTCATCTGGAGATTTATTGGTCAAGGTTGACCATAGCAGACCCGCAGCGGTGCACCCGCGTCGAGCTCACAGCGGAGCTGGAAGAAACATCTGGCAAAGTCAGAAACAGCTCTTCAGCGGAGCTAGATAACGTCTGTGGTGAAGCTACCGAACATTCTTCTGCTTCAAGCGAAGCTAACTCTCTGCGGAGTTAACTGAGCACTTCAGGCGAAGTTTATAAGTTAGCTTCCTGGCGAGCTGTGAATGGCGTCAAGGCGAAGTTGGATGATCTTAGCCTCTCAGGCGAGGCTGTCCCTTTGGGCTCATGTGATGCTAAGTGCTAGCATTTTAGACCTGCTGAGGTCTGTTTAGAGACAATCTGGGCTTACTGTCTGCTTCATTGGATAGTAGAGTCCAAGTTGCTTCCTTGTCCCTCAGAGATGGGTGAAAACTGATCGTCAGCTTATCTGTCACTTGTCTTTTGTAAATGTCAACAAGTACAGAACTGGTCGTCAGCTTGTCTATCGCTTGTCTTTTGTAAATGTCAACAAGTTTAGACATTGTTCGGACCAATCAGCCTATCTTCACTTGCCTTTTGTAAATGTCAACAAGTTTAAACATTGTTCAGGCCAGTCAGAATCTTGTCTTTTTTAGAGTGTCAACAATATTGCCTATATACAAGGGGAGCTTAACATCTCCTCTATATATAGATTCATGTTGAGTGTACTTTCCATATTGAAGAGTTTGACCTCTCTTCGTTATGTAGTACACGTGTGTAGGGGGAGCTTTACATCTTCATTTATACATTGTATATTATACTTTATGTGGATTAGGTCTACTCATCCCTTCTCCATGTAATGCATGTATACAAGGGGAGCTAACTTAACGTCTTCCTATTTATGAATGTATATCACATTTACATCTTTATTATTGGTTGCCTTTACCCCTTTGTTGATGAATTGACAAAAAGGGGGAGAAGAATTTAGAGAGTTTATATATGCATGTTTATATCTTTATTTATGCATATATTTTGTGTTTACTTTATGTATTTCATTGAATATCTATTTGTTTATTGCTATGCATGAGTTAAGGGGGAGCTTCAATGAAGCTTAACTTTAATCCATGCATATATAAACTTTATAAGTTTTGTCATCATCAAAAAGGGGGAGATTGTTGGCCCAAAAAGCCATCACTCTAGTTTTGATGATGATTAACTCATATAGTTATAGTATTAATGATCTTGTGTTTATATAGTTTTAGATTTTTTTTATCAAGATCTTAATAGGTGTTTAGCTTCAACAAAGGAGTTTTGGAGCTAATACATGTAGATTCAAGAGATCGCACGTCAAGATCGCATCTAGCACTCAGATGGAGTCAAACTCTTTGGACCGTATTTGGATCGAGTCGCTTAAAGAAGGAATTCTACAAGAATACTTCGGTTTATTTAGTTTTAGTTTGTATTTAGATCTTGTGTAAGATAGACTAGTATTGATATGCTCAAGTTTTCACACACACACAAGTTCAATACGTTTGGTTTTCGGTTTATCCGGTTTTGGATTTCAAGTACACATATATATAGTTTTCATGAATAGATAGAATCAAAATAAGTTTACATGGTTTAATGTATATTGAATTTCATCTATATACATCTATCTTCATATACTTAGAAAAACTTATTTTGATGATTTTATTTCATGTGTTTATAGTTTTATAATTAAAATAACTTATTTTGGATTTAATGTCAAAAATATAGATATATCTTTTATATGTGTATTAAATTCTATTCATACACTCTATACTTCAAAAGAGTTTAAATATCTTTATTTTATATTTATACAAGGTTGCGAGAAATCGGTTTTCCATTTCAAAGTTTGGTTTTTGAAAAATATCGATTTTGTGTTAAAGCTTAATTTCTATATCACAAAATAGTTCAAAATAGTTTGTAATATATGTTGATTTTTGGTAATACATATTTGTTCTTCAATATTTATAAGAACTTATTTTGTGAAATTTATGAGATTTTATAGGATTTTATAGGTGTTAAAAAGACCAAGTTTCAAACCCTTTAATCCCTAGCCTGGGCCTACTGGCCCGAACCAGAGCTTGGTCGACCAATGTGCACAAGGATGTGCACAAGGCCTTGCCTATAAGGTCGGTCGATCGAGCGGTTGACTGACTGTAACTACCCAACTTTTGGTAGCGAGCCATCAACCGGGCGGTCGACCGACAAGGCTGAGTGGCTTTAGGGTTAGTCGACCGAGTGGTCGACCGGTAAGCGAGTTTGCCTGAGGCGGTCGACCGAGCGGACGACCAGTGGCTCAATGGTCAAAAATATGACTGTTGGACGGTCGACCGGCCGGTCGATCGAGAAGTCAAAAATGACCATTTCTGGACCCCCAACGGCAATATTCTTGAGAGCCTATAAATAGAGGTTCTCTTGAGCTATTTTAACTAAGGTTTTTAAGAGCTACTCTTCCCATCTCTTCAAGTGTTTTGCACAAGGTTTAAAAGAAGTTTTTGAGCCTAAAATCTTTATCTTTTATTTATTTTTAAAATGTTGGAAAATCAAAGAAAAGAGTGTCTCTGGGAAATTACTTTTGATCTTTCTTTACAAATCTATTTAGTATTTTTCCCAAGTGTTTTTCTTTATTATTCTCTTTTTTCAAACACTTTGTTTTTCTCACACTTGAGCTATCATCTCTAATCCTATCTATAGGATCTTATTTTTGTATTGTGGTCTATTGTGATCATCAAGTATTGTTTGTGATCATTAGATCACCAAGATTGTAATCTGTTCTTTGCTCTGCCTTTGTGCATCCCTCTTATGTAGAGGTGATTGTGTTTGAGAGAGGAGTGGTGTACTCCAAGTATAGAGTTGTAATTCCTCAGTGGAGGTCCCTTTGCGGAGGTCCTGTGTGGATATAGTGGAAAATCCTTCTGTGTGAAGGCGGGGCAGTGGCTGGAACTTTGAAACATATCTTGTTATTTGCGTTTGATCCACTATCTCTCAACTCTATCTCTTATATCTTGCATTGATTTATATTGCACATATTCATATGCTAGATATAGTTAGTGTGTGCCATACTTAAGTTGAACCAAGAGAGCTTCATATAGCACCTCAACTCTTAATTTAGAGGAATCTCGAGGAGTAGCTCTAGAGCACAACACGGGAAATTCGGCTCACTTTTGGTTACACACATAGTGTGTTGCGATTGAGTTTTAAATTCCGCATCATTTATCCTAAATTAGCTAGTACAATTATTCACCCCCCTCTAGGTGTATTTCAATACCCCAGAGTGCATGAGCTTTCTCTATCTCCCTCTCTGATTTAAATTTATGATGGTGTGTTTTAATTAATATGCATGCATATTGGGTGAATGTGTATGTATTAATCTCTCTTTATCTTTCTCTGTGTATATGTTAATATGTGTGCAAGTGTGGGTTAAAATCCTCTAATTCTGTGTTGTGTTCAATTGCATGCATGGGTGTTGCGTTCAATTGCATGCATGCATGGTTGAGTTGTGTTTATGTGTATGTGTCATGTAGAGTTGTATTAGTGTGAGTGTGAGTGTATGTGTTTAATTATTTATATCAATGTGTATGTATATATATTTAGTTTATATGTGGGTGTCATTGATTAATATGTGTGCATGAAATAGAGTGTCTGTTGTATATAGATGTATATGTGGGTGTGTATTTATATTTGTATGTATGTGGTATTGTGGTAATGTTGTATTTATGTGTACTTTTGTCTATATGTGTTTGGTTGTGTGGTTACAACATTTCGGACTTGTTCGTACGAACCGAACTGGTAACAGGAGATCCGACCCAATTCGGATTCGTGCTCGCTGTGGACCCGATACGTTGGCGATTTGAAGACCAACCCATGAGATGATCCGGAGATCCATACCGGTTCGTGCAGTGAAGACCAGATGGTGATTCGGACCCGAAACCGCGTCATTTCATGTGAGTGTTGTTCTTATATATTTTTTCCTATTTATTGTTGCCAGTATGTGTTCATGTAGCTATTCATATTATTTCATGTGATCCCCTTATATATTTTATTAGTATGATTACCTATATTCCTTCATGAGACATCATTGAGTGCTCAGATTATTTATTTAGTTGATATGAGCGTTTATCAACATCATTTCATGTGTAGTTGTTGACCACTATTAACTCAGGATTAGTTGTAGAATACCTGAGACCGAACTTGATCTTGTAATTGACCTAGTTGGAATAAATTTTAGGATATAAATTGATTGATCTTGAGATTGACTTGGTTCAAGTTTGTAGATAAATAGTATATTTATTTGAGGTATTTATCGGGCATTTATTTTTATGATGTTTCAGATGGGAATTCATTTAGACAGAGGATGGATTAAATAGGATGTTACTTCATTTAGAAGATTGATTTCTCTTGATACTTAGATTTGTATATAGACCTAGAATTCAATTTAAGATTTTCATGGGATCTTAATTCGTATTTAGATGAGATCAATAATAGCTGGGTTTTGTTCATATGGGAATTCACCTTACCTTGATTTTGATCTATCATATAATACTGATTTTAGATTGTTAGTTGTAAGTATTTTATTTGGATCTATTCACTGATTAATTATCTAAGTAATGATGTTTATATGTCGAGGATTGGATATAGGGACATTCAAGATTTCATGTAGCTTGAGGATGTCCCACACCTTAGTTATGACTTTGATCGAATTGGATAGTGATGATTGGTTTGATGTGACTGAGTTTTTTTCTCTATTGACTGGGATTCGAATATACCGATAGATATAGAGGGTTAGAGTTGATTGAATATTTTGCCATAGATTATTCTGTTCATGCCTGCATGTCATTACTCATTCTGAACATCATGATACCACTTGAAAAACTTGACTGATTATATAAGACATTTACGTGAACTATATTGTTCATGTTACTAAAGTTGCTGGAAAAATATTGTTACATAGTAACAACACCCTCCTATTATATTTGTTACATATCTTGTTATATGGGTATCCTGATCACACTGTTGATGTTGTTACCGTTGTTATCACCAAGTTATCCCAATGATCTAGGAAACATATGCATTATTTAATCTTGATAATCTAACTTTAAACAACTTACATCGGGATTGGGAAAGTTGATAGAGAAGACAACCTGTATTTTGGGTGGACCTAGGCTATAGGTTGCATAGCAAAAAGAGGGTTCCACTGCAGGGTTTCTGTGGATGACTGACACCCCAGTCCTGTTCCTGTTGTTGTTCATGTTATACAGGTTATACATTTTACCTGACTACCTTACGGCAGGGCCTGGTTCAGCACCAGGAGTCTGGGCCATGGCCCGAGTATGTACAGGACCCACTTAAAATACAGACAATATTTCAACCGATCAGTTTCAATAACGTAGGATCTCGATTAGCATGTGTGGTAGGCGTAGTATGGGATGTGTTTAGTACATGTGGCAATTGGCGTTCGCTGACATAATTAATAACAAAATTAATTCTTACATTGACATTGTTATATACATGTTATGATAGACACCCAATTGTACACATGACCTGATTTGCACATCTGATTCTGTTACTGACTGCTTTTATTACTGTCCATTTATGTTTGCATATTATTTCAATCTTATTCATGCATATATTATCATCATATGCTCACACGTTATATACACGTGCACTTTCCCCCTTTATTTTACACGCTCATTAGGTCGCTTTCTGACAACCCGAGATTTGCACGTTAAGATATTGGATGTTTTATTTATTGATCAGGTGTTCGATAAGACCAGACATGTTGCGAGGAGCCTAGAATCTTCTAATTGATTACTGGTATTCTCACTTTCTTTTATTCTGTCATTTTCCTTGATTTCTCGATATATTAGACTCATTACGTATTCTATTCCTTTATTCATCTGCTATCATTGTGTTAGAGATTTATATGTTATATTGCAGTGATATTGATTTTCATAGTAGATTTTTATAGCTTGTTCAGGTTACATTAGGCTTAGCGTATATATATGGGGTATTTTCCTCGTATATATAAATCGCCAACTCTCGTCGTGACTCCGCTCCAGCGTATTTTAGGAAGCGGGGCATGACAGAATCTGAGAATGACACTAATTTGCTTGGATCTAGTGGTGGGCCAGCAAGCACTGTGGGGGTAGATGGCCTTTCAGCCCTCGCTGATATAGTGGCCTCCTCCCCGAGAGGTGCGGCCTCCAATCGGAGAGGCACCGAAAATGGCGTTGAATTCCTGATACTGGATGACTTGGCCCCCCGGTTGGGAAGTTTTAGGGAAAATCTTCTTCACCTTGACCTCCGAGGGCTGTTCGGGATTGAGGATGAATTCTCAAAGATAATCTCGGTTCACCAACTCTTGAAGTTGCCTCCAGAGGGAACGGCAGTCCATGGTGCGATGTCCCATAACATTATGGGAAAAGCAATTCTCCACGGCTCCTGATCCCTTTGGGTTGGGTGGTAGCAGCCTTGGATACCTAATGATGTCCTGTCTTGATGGCATTGTATACTTGGTCCATAGGGATTTTGAATGGAGGTGGATCTGCTTCGTCTCGTGGGCTTTGGCGAGATTCTGAGCCAATTTTTTGACAGCTTTGACTGCCGAACTAGAGTCTTCTTGAAGGGACCAGGTTCTGCCTTCTGTTTCTCGTTTGGGGAGTCGTTGGCAGAAACTTGAGTGACATCCTCAATTTGGATGTACTTCTGAGCGTGGGTGAGGATGTCCGTCATCTTGGTGACCTCATGCTTCACCAGATGCTTGTAAAATGAGTGAATGATCTGTAACCCACTGATGAACGTGGCAACCGCCACGTCATCGTTGCAGTTGTACATCAGAGCCATTTGGCTTTGAAAGTAACTGATATATTGCTTGAGGCTTTCTCCAGGCTTCATTTTGATGATAAAAAAGTGGTTGTTCTGCTTGAGTTCCTGTCGGAAAGCATATTGTTGCTAAAAGGCCTGCTTCATATAATATCTCTATTTTATAATACCAGATAAAATAATAAATAATAGTATTTTTATATGTATGTATATAATTTGTATTAATTATTATTTATTATCGGATGTGAGTAACTATTATTAATTGTTATTAATTACTATTACCATTAATTATTATTATTATTATTTTCATGGTTATTATTCTTATTATATCATTTTATCTAAATGTTTTTTCTTTTGTTCCAAGCCCAAACCAAGCCAAAGCCAAAGCCCAGCCTTCTCTTTATCTGTTTTAATTCTTAGGCCCGCAAGCCCTGGTCCATCCCCATAATGCTTTCACAAAAAAAATGAAAATGAAATTTTCATATGCTAAGGATCAAACCAAGACCCCACAATTAAGAGTGTAAACCTTCAACCACTTTGATGCATTTTAATGATGGGAACCAATATATATTTATCCAAACTATACCTCAATCCCTTCTCACCCACATTCACCACATCTCGTACCAGCCTCCTCCCTCTCCCTCACGTCCTCCTCCTACTCTCTCACCTGCACCCATCTCTCTCTCCCCCTCCCCCACTCTCAACATGCAAGTAACCTAGAACAACCGCCCACCTTCCTCCTCCCTGGCCTACAACCACCACTACCTCCAACACCCCACCGCTCGCTTGGCCAATGCTCGAGCCCAAAAGCCAACTCCGTGCATAATCTCTACCTGCACATGCCACCATCATGACATGCTCTCCTCGCCGCCACCATCACCATCTTTCTTTCCTTCATTCAACTGCCCGACGCCACCACGAGCTCCGCTCACCCTCTATATCTCTTCTTCCCTCTGGCCACACCCCTCTCTATCCTACACCGCCATGCCCACACCACCAGTCGTTCCGTCGTTGCCCAGCCAGCGAGCCCTCTTCCCTGCTTTCTTCTTCCTCTCCCTATATATATCTCTCTCTCTCTCTTTTCTCTCTCTGTTTTTCCTTTTCTTTTCGGGCTTCTCCCAAGACCCAACCCAATAACCCTCACACTTAAACCCGACCCTACATCCACTTAAGGAGAGGAGCCAATGGGGTTAAGACTAAACCCGATCCGGTGCAGCTCCAGAGCTGTTAGAACAGATCAGACCCGTTAACAACTAGGTTCATGTTTGGGCCATTTCTCAGCCATCCGACCTCAGATTTGAGCAATTCTGAAGATGTTAGAACCATAAAGACCAGAGCTCCGCATCTACAATAACTCATCGAGTGTTTTTAACCTTTTAAATAAATTTTGATTTATTGAATTTATTTCTGGTAAATTATTTATGTAAGTTAGTCATTTAAATCGCTTAATTAACTTAATTGCATTATAAAAATTGCAAACTTTCATAATTTAGTTCTGTGTAAATCTTATGCCCTAAATCATCAGTATATGCTTGCACCCATCATGCGAGTATATTTTTAAGTGTATGATTACTAATTCAGAAAATTGAATTATCTGCCAATATTAATAAATTGTTCCTTAGATAAATATTTAAACATAATCATAAATAGTGAAAATTCACTGAAAGTCAAGTTTTAAAATTTAAATATTATAGTGAGTGTTTTTATCTTTTAAATAAATTATGATCCATTTTGATAAATTGAGTTATATTTGTCAATTATTTAGTTAATGTTAGCCATTTGAATATAATAGTTAATTTTCTGGCATTGAGAACTTACAAATTTTCATAATATAAATTTATGAAAATGACTGTGTTTTTTTGAATTATTCCGTTGTGACTACATAAAATCGGTATGAATAGATTTTAAATAAATAAATATTAATTTTTTGAAACTGAATTATTAAATATTTAATCGTAAGAAAATACTTAAAATAATTATAAATAATAAATATTTCCCACAATGTTGGATTATAAATTATGAATAATTATGCATTTTATTATTATTTAATTTTATATAGTATACTACTTTGCGATGCTTATTTATACTTTATATTGTTATTTTACATGTTCCATATAAGTAACTATAAGTTCAAAAATAATTATAATGTTTTGAATTATTAAAATAAATACTCCTTAGAAAAAATTAAGAATTGAAGTAAATAATGAATGTTTTCTAAAAAGTCATATTTTAAAATTCTAAATATTATAGAGAGGATTCTTGATTATTTTACATAAATTACACATTATTTGAGTAAATCAATCTAGTGTAATTTATTTATAATGTACATGCTATTTAAATCTCTTATTAATCCTTTAGCTTGTAAAGTGTTTAGAAATTGTAGAATTTGATATCTTAATTTCTGATAAAATGATTAAATACTTTACTTTGGATTGTTTATTTTCTTATGACGTGAAACTATTATAAACATTTAAGTAGACAATTATTAATGTCTAGAAATTTTATTATTGGAATTATTAATTATTTTTATTTAGAAAATATTTAAAATCAATTATAATTAGTGAAAAGTTTTAGAGAATCCAAATGATGAACTTGAATTATATTGACACTTAGTGAATGATTTGATAAATGATGCATGGTTACTAATGCTACTAAGTATAGATTTATGTTATAGAAATTATTGGAAATTATTGTTATATGGTAACAACTTAGTATCGTTATATTGTTACATTGTTACTGTATTATATTATCTCAGTAATCTTATTGACATGATATTAAACAACTTACACGGGAATTGAGAAAATTAATAGAGAGACATCATCTGTATTTTAGATGAACCTAGGATATAGGTTGCGCAACCAAAATACGGTTCCACTGCAGGTTACGGGGGATGACTGGCATCCTGTATTGTTCATACTGTTATTGTTATTGAATACCTAGTGGTAGGACCTAATTTAGGGCTAGGTGATGGATGCAGTCCCGGGTATGTATGAGACTCATTTAAAACACAGATAATGTCTCCATCCGTAAATTTCAATAATTTAGGATCCCAATTGATATGTGTTATAGGCGTAGTACGGGATGTATTTAGTGCATGTGACAATTGATGTTCGCTAATATAATTAACAAAAATAGACATTAACGTGTGTTCACCTGGTGACACATATGCTATGATAGTCACCTTTCAGTACACATAATTCCGCTATAGGTCATCCTCATCACAGTTCATTTATGCTCTGACTATTTTGTATTTATAATGTTTCAACTGTTGTTATATTATATTATATCTTCCCTAATTTTACACATTCGCTGGGAGTTTTCTAACTCCCCTTGATTTGCATATCCAGGTCTAGATATATTTCATTTTCTGATCAGATATCTGGGGAGGATCACCCGCATTATGAGAAGCTCTCTTGTTTGGTCATCTTGCCTCTGGTATTGTTCATGATTTCATCTTTATTGCTCTGTTCGATTGATTTTCTATAGACTGGACTCAACTTTATTCTATTTCAATTATTCATAGAATAATGTTATCATATGTAGAAATTTGTCATGTTGTAGTGTTTTTATTGCTTTTACAGTTGACTGACATAGCTTGTTCAGGTTACATTAGGCTTAGCATATATACGTGGGGTATTCTCCTCGTGTATATATGTCGCCGACTCTCGTCGTATCTCGCTCAACCATATTTTGGGAAGTGGAGCCTGACAAGATTTTCTTGATATCAGAGCTAGATTTTCGATGTAAAAAAGACCTAATTCTTACATGTGACTTAAGACGAGTTATATTAACATTGAAATATACATGAGTCATACAATGATATTGAGTCTACTTGGGAATCGACCATCCTTCCTTTGAACACCTTTTGAATCTTTAGATATTCCTGATTTCAACCCTCCTTTCAGAGTGATCTGGATCTTTCTATTGATTCCTATCTTTCTTCTCGATTCTATTCACTTGATTTTGACTCTTAGAACTGGGCATTCAAATCCAAATCAATGACAAAGATCAGAATAGTGCAGCAGAGTCGTGGTGCCACTGAGAACCAACATGGGAGCAAGAAGACTTCATTTGCAATCGGTTATCCTCTCTTTGAATCCCATCCTATCATACATATTCTTGAGTCATGTCTATTCACTTCAACTTTGATCTCTTTATATCACTTCCCTATCTTATTAAAATTCGAGGACGAAATTTTTGTAAGGTGTGTAGAACGTAATATCTCTATTTTATAATATCAGATTCAATAATCAATAATAGTATTTTTATATGTATGTATATAATTTGTAATAATTATTATTTATTATTTGATGTCATTCACTATTATTAATTGTTATTAATTATTATTATCATTAATTATTATCAACATCATCATGATTATTATTCATATTATTTCATTTTATCACATTTTCCTTTTCTTTTATTTCAAGCCCAAGCCCCATCCCAGCCGTCTCTTTGTCTGTTTAATTCTTAGGCCCGCAAGTCCTGGCCCATGCTCTTAATGCTTTCACAAAAAAATGAAAATGAAAATTCACATACTGAGGATCGAACCCAAGACCATATGATTAAAAGTGCACACTTTCAAACAGTTAGGCACATTGGCTTGTGGTGATGATTAGAACCAAAATCGTACTTTATTTATCCAAACTTTACCTCTATCCTTTCTTACCCACATTCCCCACGTTTGCCACCTGCTGCCTCCCTCTCCCTCACGTCCTCCTCCCACTCTCTTACATGCACCCATTCTCTCTCCTTCTCCCCGCTCCTTATAACCTCTTTCCCCCTCTCTATCTCTCAACACAAGCCACCTACAACCACCGCCTATCTTTCTCCTCCATGGCCTACAACCACAACCGTCTCCAGCACCCCGCCACTCGCGTGGCCAACGTTGAGTCCAAACGCCGCTTACGTGCACAACCTCCACTTGCATGTGCCACCATTGTGACATGCTCTTCTCGCCGTCACCACACCATCTTCCTTTTCCTCCACTCAGCCGCCCGATGCCATCCCAAGCTTCGCTTGCCCTCTATACCTCTTCTCCCCTCCGGCCATACCCCCTCTAGCTTGCATCACCGTGTCCAGGTCGCCAGCCGCTTCACCACTGCCCAGCCAGCGAGCCCCTCTCCCTTGCTATCTTCTGCTCTCTCCCTGTATACCTATCTCTTCCTCTTCTCCTCTCTCTTTCTCCCCCCTATTTTTTATTTTCCTTTTGGGCTTCTCCAAAGACCTGACCCAATAACCCTCACACCTAAACCTGATCCTATATCCATTTAAGGACAAAAGACAGCGGGGTTGAGCCTAAACTCGACCTGTGCAGTTCCAAACCCGTTAGAATAAATCAAACCCCTTAGCAATTGAGTTTGTGTTCGGGCCATTTCTCAGCCATCCGACCTCCGATTCGAGCGATTCTGAAGGCGTTGGAACCATGGAGATCAGAACTACGCATCTACGATAACCCAATTAGTGTCTTTAACTTTTTTAAATAAATTTTGATTCATTGATTAATTGAATTTATTTCCAGTAAATTATTTATGTAAAGTTAGCCATTTAAATTGCTTAATAATTTATTTGCACTATAAAAATTGCAAACTTTCATAATTTAGTTCTGTATAAATCTTATGCCCTAAATCATTAGTTTATGTGTGCACCAGATCATGTGAGTATATTTTTAAGTGTATGATGGCTAATTTCAGGAAATTGAATTGTTTGCCATTATTAATAAATTGTTCTTTAGATAAATATTTAAACATAATCATAAATAGTGAAAATTCACTAAAAAGTCATATTTAAAAAATCTAAATATTATAGTGAGTGTTTTTATCTTTTAAATAAATTATGATCCATTTTGATAGATTGAGTTATTTGTTAATTATTTAATTAATGTTTAGCCATTTGAATTTATTAGTTAATTTTGTTGCATTGAGAAATTGCAAATTTTCATGATATAAATTTATGCAAATGATAATGTGTTTTCTCTTAAATTGTTCAGTTGTGACTAAATAAAATCGGTATGAATAAATTTTTAAATAAGTAAATATTGATTTTCTGACACTAAATTATTAATTGTTTACTTTTAAGAAAAATACTTAAAATAATTATAAATAATAAAATATTTCCCAAAATGTTAGATTATAAATTATTGAATTTTATGCATTTTATTATTGTTTAATTTTTATATAGTATACTGGTTTGTGATGCTTATTTATACTTTATATAGTTATTTTACATGTTCCATATAAGTAACTACAAGTTCAGAAATAATTATAATGTTTTGAATTATTAAAATAGATACTCTTTAGAAATAATTAAGAATAGAAGTAAATAATAATAATTTTCTGAACAGTCATATTTTAAAATTCTAAATATTATAGAGAGTGTTCTTGACTATTTTACATAAATTACACGTTATTTTAGTAAATCAATCTAGTGTAATTTATTTATAATGTACATGCTATTTAAATCTCTTATTAAATCCTTTAGCATGTAAAGTGTTTAGAAATTGTAGAGTTTGTTATCTTAATTTCTGATAAAATGATTAAATACTTTACTTTGGATTGTTCATTTTGTGATGACGTGAAACTATTATAAACTTTTAAGTAGATAATTATTAATGTCTAGAAATTTTTATATTGGAATTATTAATTATTGTTTTTTGAAAATAATTAAAAATAATTATAATTAGTGAAAAGTTTCAGAGAATCCAAATGATGAACTTGAATTATATTGACACTTACTAAATAATTTGATATATGATGCATGGTTAATAATCCTACATGTATAGGTTCATGTTACAAAAATTACTGAAAATTATTGTTATGCGGTAATAGCTTAGTATTGTTATATTGTTACATTGTCACTTTTATTGTTACTGTATTGCATTATCTCAGTATCTTGTTGACATGAATATTAGACAACTTACACAAGGAATCGAAAAATTAATAGGGAGGTAACGTCTGTATTTTGAGTGGACTTAGGATACAGGTTGTGCAGCCGAAATATGGTCCCACTACAGGGTTTCGGGGGATATTGGTATCCCGTATTGTTCATATTATTAATGTTATTGAATACCTAGCAGTAGGACCTGATTCAGCGCCAGGTGATTGGGCCGTGGTCTTGGGTATGTACGTGATCCATTTAAAACAAAGACAATGTCTTTATCTGTCAAATTCAATAACAGAGGCCATAATTAACACACGTTATAGGCGTAATATGGGATGCGTTTACTGTATGTTGCAATTGGTGATCGCTAACATAATTAATAAAAATAGACATTGACGTATGTTTATCTGATATACATATATATTATGATAAACACCTTACTGTGCACATGATTCTACTATAGGCCATCCTCATCACAGTTCATTTATGTTCTGATAGTTTTGGTATTTATAATGTTTCAACTGTTGTTATATTATATTAAGTCTTCCCTCATTTTATTCCCTCGCTGGGAGTTTTCTGACTCCCCAGGATTTGCATATCCAGATCTAGAAAAATTTTATTTTCTGATCAGATATCTGGGATTAATTTTTTGGAGAGAGAAAAAATTAAAAAAGGAATGAACAACTGTCATAATGACATCGCAATTTTGTTTAGGGAAACGTAGTGATATGACAGCAGTTGTAAAAGGGCATTACCGACAATCAACCACCGTTGCCCACCCTGTGTCCATGAGGAATACACGGGGACCTAAAAGCAACAAAATTGGTAATTGGGCTCTTTTTGGCACTTCAAACAAGTCTTGAGACCCTAAAAGCAATTTTCTCAAATTAAAATTAAAATTGAAAAAAGAGAATCGTATGCCTCCACCTCTGTAAGTATTAAATAAGTGTAAAAAAAATGTAATCTCAACCACCCTCATAAAAGGATGTTACTAGTTCCACCAGCTCATACTACATATAATGTATCTTTATTATTCTCAGAGAAATTCTTAAAATTTTAATATTCTTTATTTAGAAGAAAGGTCTAATTTACACGAGAGTGGTTGGTGGACGTTCTGGCAATAGATATTGTAATCATGGCAGTGACAACAGCGGATGAGGTTGGCGGGGGTCTAGTGGCGATGATGGTTGGTCGTGGCAATGTTGGTTATAGTAGTAAGACTAGGTGGCAGTTGGACACGGTGACGATATTGATTGTTGGCGCAACAGGGCAACAATGATGTTAGTAGTGGGAAGAGTGGCAGAGGAAACAACGATGACTATTAATGTGATAGGAAACTATAGCAATAAAGGCATCAACAATAGTGGCTGCAGTGTTAGCGATGATGATAACGATGATAATGACAGTAGCAGTTGTAAAGTTGGCGACGACAAGGATTATAGAAAGGCAGTGACAGCATCAACAATGATCGATAACGCTAGTAATGATGGTGTCCATGGCGAGGAAAGATAGAGAAGAGAAGAAAAAAGAACATAATATTATTGGTAAATAATTTATTTGTGTATTACATTAGGTGAAAGCATAGCTTACTCACCCATCACAAAGGGCATCACATTTTCTTGGAAGACGCCAAATACAATATTTCTAAGAGCGCTAATTTCAACTTATGCTAAATAATTTAAGAACAATAATTTCAGTTTATGCTAAACATGGTAATCTTGGACTACAATATAGATTACCGTATATGATACATAACCTCAGGTCTAATTATACTTTTCATTGTTTTCAATGAACAAGATATGTTTTCCAAAATTCTAAATACATCTTCTATAAAATATTTAACTGAACCTGTTGCAATATTTATCCCAAAGCTTAAACAATTTAAATATCTTTAATAAATAAATTTCTGAAAAGATAAATTCTATTTATTGAATTTCTTTTGTAATTCTAAATAAAATTTCCAACAGAGCTTACAATTTCAAAACCGCTTCCATCCAATTCGGAAAACAAACAATAAACCAAACCGTTTTTCCAAACCTGGCTGTTACGATCACCTCTCTGTCATGCCTTCTTCTTCGCATCCTCCGCTCGTCGCTCTCCCATCCCATGTTCTTTCTTCTTCTTCTTTTTCCTTCCCTTTTCCCCCGGATAATTACCCACAATTATTGTCAATTCTTGACTCTCTATTTCTCTCAAGAAGAAGAAAGATTCTTTTTTTCCCCATAATTTCTCTCTGTTCTTGATTCAATTAGAAAATGGCATCCCAAAATCCTCTTAGTTATCCTCAAGTCACCCAATCAAACCCTGATTCCAACTCCCCATTCCTTTCAAAAACCCCCTATGCCTCCTACTCCACCTCCTCTCTCTACCCCTCCATCGACACTTCTGGCCTCGATAACCTCATCCCAGACACCACCACCCAACCGGAGCCCGCCGTCGATGAGACCCTCCTCCACATCCCCGGCGCCATGCTCCACCTCATCGATACCTGCTGCAGCATCGAGCTCTCCACGGGTGACTTCTCCCTCCACCGCCTCAGCCAGGGCCACGGCCCCATTGCCCTCTTTGCCTCCGTCTCCTCCATCGCCCAGCAACCCAACCATGATGCCCACGACTCCGTCCAGTGGCCCGTCACCCGCGACACCGCCGCCGTCAAGCTCGACTCCTCTCACTTCTTCTCCTCCACGTCCCCAACCTGGACGACAGCGGTAAGCGAAAGGGCAAGGACAGCGACCCCGTCCTCCTCAACTATGGCCTTACATTGGTATCTAGAGGCCAAGAATCTCTACTGATCGAGTTGGACAAGCTCCTCGAATCTTACTGCAGCTTTTCGGTGCACAAAGTTAACCAGAAAGATGAGAAATCAGAGGTCCTGGATGTGTCATTGGTGAAGCAGATTACGGCGTTGGAGGTGACGGAGGCGGGCCCGAAGAAGGAGATGATGGAGGAGAGGACGGCGGCCTACTGGACGACGCTAGCGCCCAATGTGGAGGAATACAGCGGGTCGGTCGCCAAGGGGATAGCAAAGGGTTCGGGGCATGTTGTGAAGGGGATAATTTGGTGTGGAGATGTGACGGTGGAGAGGATAAAGTGGGGGAATGAGTTACTGAAGAAGAGAATGACACCGGGGAGAGGCCCACAGAGGTCAGCCGGAGACTTTGAACAGAATCAAAAGGTAATAAATAGCTTGAAATTGTTAAATTGATTTGTTTTTCTCGCATGCAATCTTCAATTTCTACTCTCTATGGTCATTGCACTTTGAATCATGTTGTTATCTAAGCCCTTTCGCATCATCATGAGCTCCATGGATATTTGACAAAATTTCTTGGCATGAATTAAGATTGACATGGAACCATTTCTTATCTCACATAATCTATCTTAGCCCATGCAACCAAGGAACTCATTATAAATTAAACACTTACTGGCTGCTTTGGGTAATTCTCGAGGGAGTATCAATGCACCAAATTGTGGAGATTGATGTATGAATCTAAAAGATTAAACTAGAGCAAATATGCAGATTTACGTGAAAACCCGAAAGAGAAAAATCACGAAGCAAGAGAGAGTTCCACTATAAATTAGAGAATATTACAATGGAGATCATCTGATCTCGTGTGCTCGGATTTCTGGGATTGATTGATCGTCCTCCTTCTCATTGGAGGAGATCTCATATTTTATACAAGTGGGTGTTTTTAGATAGAATTACAGAGTTCACTTCTGACTGATTATCTATCTGACCTTAACTGCTTATGTTGATGTGAAGTGATTGAAGCAAACATTCTGATTTAAATTGGTAAAACACATATTTATCTTTATCTAGCGTCATCCAGTTTCCAATGTGATCAACCCGTTCTCGAGTAATAACCACTGGGTTCAAATAAAGATTTATCCTGGAGATTAGGGTACTTGTAGCTGATCCATAATTGCTTGAACTGCTCAGAGTTTGGTGAGATTTGAACTCTTCTTTGGAGATTCTGAAAACGGCCACGTGTCACGTGATTACCCAAGGGCTGGATGAACGTGCGTCGTGATCTCGAGGAGGTCAAAAATCGACTACTACCTCTCCTGCTTCCCTCTCTTTGGCAGGAAGTTAGGAACATGCCTTCGGGGGCTATGTGCCCTCGGAGGCTCCAAGAGAAAAGGAGAGAAGTGGACCCCTTGAGCCTAGGCTCGGGGCCTGCTATTGTCGCTTCAGCTTTTGGCCATTTGCAATGCGCCTCTACAGGCTGGCAGACCTTAATTGCATGTGTCATTCGCTGCTATGTCTATCAGGTAACCGTCACTTTTTGAAGCGGTGCAATGTTCAAGGTTGATGCAGCAAATCAAGCGTGATGGTTCAGATCCGACCTGCAATAACACGTGTAGGTTTCTGATCAAGCAGAAGGGAAAGAGATTTTGAGAGTTTAAAAGCGTCTTTCTCAAACTTGGGGATTATCCCCAAACTCCTAAGTCTTCAACATCTCATCATCTTTGTCACTGTGATCTTCCTATCCCCAAGTCTTCATCACTCGATCTTCTTCTTCTTCAAAGATGACAAATGGAGGTAAATCTGGAGCTGTTGGTGGTGAGGCAAGGGCAAGGTTGTAACAGAAGAGAAGGGAAAGAGATCATAATTTCAAACCAGGGTCGGCATGGATTTCAACCCGAAGACCACCAAGCTCTATAGCCAGGAGTAGGTAGATGAATATCTAGCTAAGAATGTTGTTCATCTCTCCCCAGGGTCGAGTTCGAGTTTTGCCCCTAAGGTACTGATTTCACTTTATTTCGGCCCAATAGCAATGTCTATATGTATCCCCAAATTCTGGCGTTGGGGCTGAAGCTCGCTGACAAAATTTGTTCGCAGTATTCTGAGTCACTTAAGAATTGCCCTCTCACAACTGTCGGGAGTCGCTTGGCTCATTATGCTGGGGTTCGAAGCTCTTTTTGCTGGAGTGCCCAAGATGAATGTCAGCATGATGTTTTTATGTGCTATCTACGCGCTGAGGAAGACCAGTCAAGAAGCCCGCTTCTTCGTGCCCCAAAGTGGGTGCGAGAAGCTTATTATGAATATGATGGACAACACCACAGTGCGCGCGATATTATGGTCAGGATGTCCGGCCCTTGGGAAGCCGAGTCGGAGGAGTACAGAGCTATCCTGACTACCTGAAACTTGGGCCCGCTTGCTCGGGGAGGAGCAACACTCTCCGTCGATATTGATGTAAAGCTACAGAGGCGGGCAGTTGTAGACTATAACCACATGAATTAGAGTTTGTTGTTGGACCCGAACATGCCTCCTGTACCCCCAGTTATCTTAATGGTGCCAGCACCAAGTAAAGACCAGCTGACGTGGAGTTGCGAGGCTGAGGTGCCTAGGACGCGTGGTCTCTGCTAAGAGGAAGAGGGGCCCACGCAATCCTGACACCCTCAAGCTCCCGAAGAGGTAGGCTCTGAATATTATTGGACTTTTCTCCATGTGCGACTCTTTAATATTTGTTTCTTGCAGAAGAGGAGTAGAATCAGGTTTAATGAGTCTGGCGAGGAAGAAATGCAGAACCTGTTGTCGTCCTAGTGTCTTTGCTTTTGCGTCTGATGGAGTGTGGGTCGGCGACTGGGAGAGGATTGGTCGGGCTTCGAGCCCTATTCAGCTCGCTGGAGGGGCTCGGGGGGCCCTTCGACAGCGGCTGAGCTCGAGGCTGAGGTATGAAGGTAAACACTTTCCGAGCTGGTGGACAGGGAGATAGAGATCCCAAAGGAGAACGCCCCAACTTCTGATGTGCTTCCCAAGGAGGATGCTGTAATAGTGGCATTTTCATCGACCCCGATCGTTTCTATTACTGAGCCATCGCCTAGGCTGGAAGGGGTGAGAGCTGCTAAAGCTCCGCTATTAGAGGACAGCGTGAGGGTCCCTAACCCTCTTAGTTCTTTGAGAACTGCTGCTCAGTCTCTGGTGTAGACCCCGACCAACCCCGAATCCTTATTCGGGTTATTTCTCTGAAGGGGAGATAAGCAAGTAGCTCTAGGGCATGGAGACTTCCTCGAGGGTCTGGAGGAGCTCAAGGCATTACTCTTGAAGGACCAATGGTGACGCTTAAAGAAAAAGGTCTTTAGGATAAGCCTCACGTGATTCTTCTTCGACTTGATCTTTAATTTGGCGTCTAACTCTTCCCTATTTTAATTTCAGAATATCGTGCTCACTTCTGAGCTATTGGACGCTCATAGAGATGTCCTATGGGAGAAGGATGGCATAATTGCTGAGCTGCTTCAGGAGGCGGAAAAGCTTAATGCTGAAGAGAAAGATGTGACCGCTAAGATCACTCGGCTCCAAGTTGACTTGCACCACGAGGCAGCAATGCAGCAAGGTCAGGAGATGGAGCTGGAGCAGCTTTAGAGAGAGTCAAAGGAGAGGAGACTCTGCTGAAGCAGCTATCTGAGGCTCGCGAAGAGTTAGAGAAGACTTGAAATTGTAGAAGAGAGACTCTGAATTGCAGGAGGTGAGCTTGGAGTTACGGCGAAGGGGCGTCGAACTGCAAAAGAAAGAGTCAGAGCTACAGTCGACTCGGTGGGATCTAGAGGAGGCGGCGCACCAATGCGCTGAGGTGGTGGAGGTCGCGCTGGAGTCAGAGAGGGCCGCCTTCGAGGAAGAGGAGTGTTTTGAGGATGACCTAAATCAGGCGCTAACTGCCAAGGATGCGACGGAGGCGCATGTTCGGACAGTGACAGACAATTGAGAGTGAGAGATGAGGTCTTCAGGGTTAAGAAGTATAAAGATGAATATGAAGATGGGACGCGAGGCTCCGAGGTATCCACTTGAGATTGATGCTTTCTTCTAAAGCCAAGGCATGGGACGATCTGTGAGGCTCGATGCTTCCGTTGTGAAGGCGGGAACCTCTCTGAGCGATCCATCTAGCAATGCTACTCCCTCGACAATGGGTCTCCCCTCAGATGTTCTAACTGTCAGGACCTCAGCTCGTGTGCCCCTGCCAACACGGATCCTTTAGCACCACCCTCTAAAGCATCTCTGAAAGGGAAAGTAAGAGTTTGAGAGTTTTTTGTATGAATCTAGTGTAAGATCTTTTTTGAATAAATAAATAAAAAGATTTAGCTCCATTCTCTTTTTGAACTTATCTGGCTTTTTATTGTGTCTCAAGGCCATTGTGGGTGCTGGCTTGGTGGCAACTCCTGGGGAAGTAGGAGTCTGACTTATGAGGGAGGGCCTTCTCGAGAATTGAGAGTGCCCCATGCACATTTTGGCTTTGTAGGAGCTGGTCCCTCAAGTGTGAAGTTCTTCGAGGAAGCCGTGGTGAGGCCTGGCCGTTCCGACCCCGAAGATAATGGCGAGGGGTTGGAGCGGGGTCTTGATGTTAGCCCAGATCCTTGTTGAATTTTGTGAATAACTGACGGAGGAGGGTTACGAAGAACCTGTACTAGACGGCTCCCAGGCTTTCCCGCCACGTAAAGCTTGAACTGCTTTTTCACCTTCTAGCTGGACCATGAGCTAATTTTCCACATTGTAATAGTGAGCACACTTGAAGAAAAAGTGTGCAATGTGTTCTTAAAATTAGTTGGTATGCTGGAGGCGATGGAAAAATTGAGAAAGGATAAGATGGCCTTGGAAGTGAGACTCCTGAGGCGGCTTGAGGAGCGGAAGAAAGCGTTTGATAATATCTCCAATTTGCAGGAGAGGGTCACCTCATATCAGTCAGAGATCGCTTCTATTCAGATTCAGATCGATTGGGAACACACCAAGAAGATGGAGCTCAAGCATAAAATCTGAAAGCTAGAAAAGGATTTGGAACGCCGCGAGCACGATATTGAAGACTTCAGGGCTGAAGTGGAGTGTCAATATGTTCGCTATAATGAACTCTGAAGAGCCCATGACGATCTGCTTATGGAGGCGCAGATGTTGCGCTATCAAGTTCCGATCAAGAACTCTGGTGGTCGAGACGAAAGCACGAGCAGTTGGTCCAAAGGCACGAGCGGTCAGTCCGGGAGCACAAGCGGTCAGGGTCAGAGGTGCGAGCAGTCAACCCGAGGGCTTGGATGATCGGACTGGGAGCACCAATGGCTGGACTGAGAGGTTCAGGGGGTGGTCTAAGAGCCAGGGTAGCAAATGCAGGCGGAGTTAGCTGAGTTTATTTGTATCTTCTTTTGATGTAATAAAAACTGTATTAATCTTTTATCAATAATCGTCTTGAATAAAAGTATTACTATTTTCGACTGCGTGTGTTGTCTATTATTGTTCCTTTTGATGTGACAATATTGATGCTAGAATATGAGCCCGACTGGTTGTATGTTATTTGGCTATTCATATATAGGTGTGATGCCCGTTGTCGGGGCCGCAGTGACGATTCGTCTTGCAAACATTTAGGCGATCGTTAAGGTAGAAGCCCCTAGGTTAGTTGGAGGTTCTTAGTTATCAGGAGGATTTGATTAGGTTGTTAACTCTCTTGGGTAGCCATCAGGGCGAGGGCCTGATATAGGCTGAGCCACGAGCAGTCATTGTGGATGAATCTCCATCTTTCAGAAGACTCCCCAAGGGGTAACCGTCAGGGTATGACCTAATATGGGTTATTGACTCACTTTGGTAGCCATCAGAGTGAGGGTCTGATATAAGCTGAGCTCTGAGCAGTCACTGTGGACGAGTCTCCATCTTTTAGGAGACTCCCCGAGGGGTAGGACCCGCTATAGATTATTCCCGAGTAGCATCAGGGTGAGACCCGATATAGGTTGTTAACCTGCTCAAGTAGCCATCAAGGTAAGGGCCTAATATAGGCTGAGCTCCGAGCAGTCATGTGAGCGAGCCTCTGTTTTTCAGGCGACTTCCCGAGGGGTAGCCGTCAGGGTAGGACCCGCTATAGGTTGTTCTTGAGTAGCCATCAGGATAAGACCTGATATAAGCTGTTGATTGAGATTGGTCATGCACACAAAATATAGAATTTTAGATTTTAAGATTAAAGAGTGCAAGGTGCTCAATTCTACCGCGATAGCAAGTGGCTATGCGGGTCGTGATCCACAAGGAAGGACTAGCGATGGAAGCTTTTTGTAGTAAGTTTTCTTTTAAGATACAAAGGATGGTTAAAATTCTTCTTTTAGTTCTTGTAAAGAAAAAGAGAAAAAATTAGGTTAAAGTTAGTTAGGGAGAAGTGGTAAATAGAGAAGATGGAGAAATTAGAAATGATATGTACAAAGAAATGAAAAAGGAGTGATAAAAGAAGTGGTTAGCGTGGATTTGGAATCCCTTTTGTCTTGCTAGTTTCACTGGTGCAACTCCTAGATTTGACGAAACGATCTTGATTTGTTGGTTTCAACTGCTTAATTCAGGAAGATTCATTTCAACTGATTTTCAACCTCTCTGATTTGGCAAGATCTACCCTGATTCCCTGATTTCGAATTTATTCTGAATTAAATGGGCTTTTGGGCTCGTTTCTTTGGCCTATCTTTTAGCACTGGGCCTGCATTTTATAAAGAACAATAGGACTTATTAATATGATTTATTTAGATAACAAGCATGGAAATGTGACAATATATATGCAGTATATGTGACCGATCACACCCCCACACTTATCTTTTGCTCGCCCTCGAGCAAAATATCAAAACTAATCTTAATCAATTATTAGACCACTTTCGCAGGTCACTCGATTGCACTGAGCATGTGCAACAAGCCGCTAAACCTCTAGGTTACCCCTAGAGGACGAGTTTTGTCTCGTGAGGGTTTTCAGTGGATTGCACCCACAAAATCCATAAAGAAAGAGAAAAAAGTTACTGTTTTGAAAAGCATTTTGAAAAGAGAAAATATTTGAAGTATATTTGTGAGAGTTTAAGTAATCTATAAGTCATAGGAATATCAAAATTTTCATTCCTAAACTTAGTCTCCATTCAAAAACATGTCATCATTCAAAGTAAGGAGTCAAATTGTCTTTCTCATCTAGTCTATTACTTTACCCTGAGTCATATGCACCATCGTGACAGTGAAGTTTGACTAAGTGTTCTTTAACATTAACTCCTATACCTTATTTATATTTATTTTTGGTGATATTTATTCCTCAATTCCATTAGGCTTTCTAATCTGCCCTTTAGTCAGTGACACCCAAACCAGACAGTTTTAGGGCATCAGGTGAGAAAACACCCCTAAGGACTTAAAAACTCGAGCAGACAAGGCCACGAAACCAAGGTTTTTATTTATAAAATGTACCCCTTTTAGGCGTGAATACTTATGCTTCATGAGGCATAGTACCCAGCTTAAGCAGAGGATTTATATATATATATATATATATTTTAAACTTATCTAATTATCTTTTGCATAAATACCAAGGCTTGCTTAGGCCAAAGCACCTAGCTAATCAATAATTAGATTTGTTTATTTTTTATATAGTTTTTTCTTTTTTTATAAGGCATAAGAGACTTTGTTTTTGAACCCTAAGTGTGTAAGTGTATAAAGTGTGCATATTTCATCAAGGTAAAAATCAAGATTAAATTACTTTCATAAATTTTCTTCCTAACCCTAAAAATCAACAAGTCATCTTATTTTGACCAAGTGTAAGAAATCCTAATTATGATTTTCCTATTCCTTAAAATTGACTTAATTTCTTACAAAAAATATATCAAAATATTGTTCTTTCCTTTCAAAAAGTTTTTTTATATATATTTCTTTTTTTATAGTTATATTAGTCATGTTAGAACCCTCCCCCTTACTTATCTCATGCATTGTCCCCAATGTATGAAAGAAATGTATAGATGCATAAAGAGAAATGTAAAAGAGGTGCAAATATTATACAAAAAATATGTACAACATCAAGTTTCTCCCACACCTAGATCTTTTTCGGTCTCATCCCTCTAGCTCTTCCCATTATTCCAATGGGTCCTCTTTAAAGGGCATAGCAGGGAGGCCAATTTTTTTGTCATTTTAGCTCTTTTCCTCCCCAGTCTCATCTTCTTTAGGTATTTCTTCCTCATATGACTGAAATCACCTAGAGGGGGGGTGAATAGGTGATGGCTATATGTAAATGGCACAAATGCGAAATTTAAAATTTAACTAACACAATTAGCTCAAATAAAAGACTTGCAATAAATGAAGCAATTTATAGTGCAAGAAAATAAAGGAGTTGAGTTTAGAGAGATTTGAGCAAACGCAAACACGCAGATATGTTTCCGAGGTTCGAGCCACGCTCTACGTCCCCGCCTTCACACTTGAAGGATTTCCACTATTGAAGATCCCACTGGACCACCAATACAAGGACACACTTGTCCTATCTCTCGTGATGCCGCAACACCACCCGGAGCACACTAGCTCGCCTTGAGGCCGATGCCTCTACAACTTCACTGAATAAGAAGATGATCACACTTGATCAAAAATCGCTCACTTGCACAATCCTAGAACCAATATGTAGATGAAGAATTATGGGATTGTGTAGTGTAAAAGCTAGAGAGAAGTAGAGGTAAAGACTTAAAATGGGTGTCTAGAAATTTAGGGCTTTTGGAGAGAAAATCTTTTCTAAATGAAAGCCTTTTGAAAACTTGTAAATCTTTTGAAAATCTCTTGTAAAAATGATCTTAATTGTTGTGTTATCATCTTGAAGTGATCTCCTATTTATAGGGGTCAAAAAGACCTTCAGAGATCCGTTGGGATCAAATCCCAAAAGAAAATCTGTCAGAAAATAGAGCTGTTGGAGTCTGTCAGAAAATCTGACAGCAGCCGGTCGACCGGGACGGTCGACCGCCAACGGTCAAAAATCAGACCGTTGGGGATCTATGGTCGACCGCCCGGTCGACCCAAACAACCCGAGAGCACTGCACAGTGCTCGGTCGACCAAGACGGTCGACTGATACACATGCACAGAAAATGTGCGCGCCGGTCGACCGGGACAGTCGACCGGATTCTGTCAGTTCTGAAAAATCAGAACTTCCAGAAACCTGAAACATGGGTTTTTGGATTTGGTCTTGGTTTTGAAGTTTTGTACCTTGAAAAACTTAGAGTGTGAGCCTATGTCACTACTCTAACAAATTTGAAACATTTTTATAACAAACTTCTTTGATAAAACTTGTTTTTCCAAATAAATGTTTTTCCAACACCTTAAACTATTTTCCAAAAACTTAACATGTTAACTCTAAACTGAAAAATAGAAATTAAAATCTTTTTGAAGTCATGAACCAAATTAAAATGTGTGTGTGGGTGGTAATCCCATAACTCTACTTCTAACATCTAGGTTTTGACAAAATATCTAAAATGAAAAATACAAATACAAATCTTGGTATTCTTCATAGTCTTGATCTTGACTTGGTCTTTTCTTCATCGTCTTGTTCCCAAGCTTTCTATTGTGCTTGGCTTGGGAATGCAAATTTTTGGCGAACTCCAAACTTGTGAGTCTTGATTGTGGAGCCGTCAAATCAACCTGTTTTAACCTGAAATGCTTTTAAACAAATATTTTTAAATACATAACTAGATATGGTTTGTTATCATCAAAATATCCATCAAGATATAGGGCTAATGGTCTTTGGGCCAACAATCTCCCCCTTTTTGATGATGACAAAACATATTTAGTTATCACAAATATTTTGGGTGGTGACTTCAAGTGAAGCTCCCCCTCAACACATGCATATACTAAAAAAAATACTCAGGCATAGATAAATCTCAAAAGAAATGGTGGGTGATACTCCACAATACACCACAATGCATCCATAACACATATCTATGCTAGATAAAAAGACTCATGTCATAAAAATAGAAATGAAACACACATGTCCACACAAACATAAATACAAGATAAAGATGTCCAACAACAGAAAAATATACACAAAATATAAGTACAAAATATGGAGTCTCTCTTAACAAATAACTCTCCCCCTTTTTGACATCATCAAATAAGGGGAGGTCACTCTCATCACTCGGCACCACCAGCATCGTCGCCCTCATCGTCGTCATCATCCTCGTCGTCCTCTGAAGAGCTCTCCACAGCAGCGCCTTCAGCCATGGTCTTATCTCCATCATCGTCTTCCTCTGAAGAAGAAGAAGAAGAAGAAGCGGCCTCCTCGGGATCAACGCCGACCACCTTTGGACGAGGTGGGAAATAGAAGAAGGAGCTCTGGTAGGAAATGGAGGGCCGGTGGAGGGAAGTGGACGAGCAATAGAAGAGGGATCAGAAGGAACCATGTCGAACTTCGTAAAGAGAGCCTCATATTGCGTATCCATGAATCTCATGGAGTCGGCAAAATAAGACATATCGTTACGAATACCTCGGATCTGAGAGTTCATCTCCGCACGGAAAGCGTCCTCTTGTCGGAAACGGGCCTCCAACTTCGTACGAAGAGCTGCCTCTCGCTGCTCAAACCAGGACTGGTGCTCCTGAATCTGAGAGCGAACCTCAGAAGAAATCATGGCCTGAAGATCTGAAGGTAAGACAAGGCCAGGAGCAGAAGATATTCCTGGGGCCGAAGAAGACCCAGGTGCAGATGAAGATCCAGGAAAAATAGGAGGAGGAACAGGAGGTTGCACAGGAGCGTGACGACGCAACTGAGCTTCCATCCTCTTCAATAGAACTCCGTTAATGTCTATTTGTGGATCATCAGAAGTCTCAGAAGAAAGATCGAAGCCTAGAGATTTGAGAAGACGGGTGATAATCATGCCAAAGGGTAAACCCCTACCGGACATGCGAATCTGGTCGGATGCCATGTGGGAAGCTATGATACGGGGAATATTGATCTTAATTCCTCGCAAGAGACAATAGATAATCAAGGGCACAGGACCCCTAGCATGGCTATATTCACCAGATTTAGGGACAATGTTATAGAAAATGATCTTGGCTAGGACTTGGGAAGTGAGAGTGAACCTGCTCACAACTTCGTTCCTGACCAAGCCGGGGTTGTCATCCCCGTGAATCAATGTGGATGCGGTGAGCGCAGACTCACCCTCCGGAAACTCATAATCATGAAGGTCATGGGAATAAATATCAGCTCCACCAGGGGAGAGATGAAGGATATCAGCGAACTGACCAATACTTAGGTCAATGTCCCTGCCAAGGACTCTAGTGAAAATACGATTTCCGTCGAATGAGAAATTGGCATAGAAATAAGGCACGAGGGAAGTATAAACTTGTTCTTTAATGGTTAAGAACTCGTTTAAGGAATTGTTTTGCAAAAAGCGGGGGATATCTAGATGTTCAAAGTCTTGGATAACTACAAATCTCCCCGAAATTATGTTTCTCTTGGAAAGATTGATATAACGGTTTCCAGCAAGCTCATTTACAAAGGTTCTTTTAGGTTTTGGAGTGTGGGAAGAGGTGTGAGCTACTGATTTACCTTTCTCAGTCCTAGTTCTTTTAGATGTAGACATATTTTTTGAAAAAAAATGATTTTTAGGTTAAGGCTTGATCTAGAAAGCTAGAGACCTAGAAATGATGACAAATAAGGGAAGATCTAGAAGCTAGATAGTAAGATTAGAGGGAAAAATTAGATTTTTACCTGAGAGATGAAGATCCAAAACCCTAGATCAAGAAAACCTGAAAATCTTTGAATCCAGCGGATGAGAAGACCTGAAACTGAAGATCAAGCACTTGTAGAAGGAGTATGAGGTGGGTTTTAAATGGATTTTGAATTGATTGAGAGATTGGAGAGATAGAGAATTTTTTGGTGAAGGAGAGGAAGTGGGTTCGTCGGCTGAAGGAGTGAGAGAGAGAGAGAGAGAAAAAGTGAAAATAAATAGCAGTTTAGGGCTGAAATCGACGAACGGTCGACCGGTCGGTCGACCCAGAAAACCCGAGAGCTCTGAAATCTCAGAACGGTCGACCGGTCGGTCGACCCAAGGATCCTGAGAGTTCTGCAAACTTGTAGCGGTCGACCGGGTCTAAGGACGGTCGACCGATAGCAGATAAAAAATAAAGGCAATATATTTCAGGCGAAATCGGTCGACCGCGTCTATTTACGGTCGACCGTCTTTGCCTGAAAGACAGTCTGCAGAAACAGCCAGAAAAAAAATTTTAAAAATATTAATTAAATACAAGGATGATATAATTATATAAACAACATGTTTTAATCTTCATTAAGTCAACTTATCAACCAAAATTACATATAAGACATTTTATTTTAATTTTTCATATATAATACAAAGTTTTAGAGATGTTGAAGCCGAATACCCAGTGACGGGTTCTGAACTTCATCCTCTTGATTCCTCTTGAATGAGTTGAGGTGCGCAATTGCCATCTCTAAGGTATTTGCTTTAAATATGAAAATTTTTCAAAAACTAATTTTTAGTTTTTGAATTACGATGAGTACATAGATATATCATGAAGACTAGATATGTGGACATTCACAAAAGATATCAAACAAAAAAAATATGGCATATACACAATTGAGATAGAAATGTAACTCTACATTAGCATAAGTCTATAGAGCACAAAAATAAGCTAACACTTCTATACATTTGTATATATATCAAACAAAAAATTAAACTTTTAAATGGAGAAGTTACCGAACATAGGCAATCTCCAAAATATAGGTGCCTCCACGATAGCGATGCAAGCTTGATGTGATCTTTGGGCTTTGTTGCATCCACCACCCGGGCACCGTTTCCCCCTACGTCTTGGAGGAAGTAGATCCACCTGTATCAACTAAAATAGGTGGGTCTTTTGGCACCCAAATTTTCTTGGGTCCTATAGGGTTAGTACCGGGGCGAACCCAAACATGTTTGTTATGAACATTATGCTTAGCAAAACAAAATTTTTCTAAATGGCCTTTGCGGCCACAATGCGTGCAAATGTAAATTCTACCACTACCATACATGTATGCATGTTTATGTGTGTGTGCATGTTTCCGTGCATGAGCATGGTGTGTATGTTTCCCTTGGGTTACTCCCTTAGGAAATCTAGATGCAAATTTATTAAGATCAAAAGCACACTTCTTTAAAGTGTTATCCAAATTTTCAACACGTTTTTGAATTTCCACAAATTCATTTTTATTACAAGAAACCATGGGAGTTTTTCCTTTATTAGCCAATTTATATTTATCAAAGTCATTTTTCAATTTTTCAAAAGCAATAGATAAAACATTCTTCTCATTAAGACAAGTATCAAGTTTATTCTTTAAAATATCATTTTCCTTTTTCAATTTTTTATTATGAGATTGAGAGATCTCATATCTATGTTGTAGTTCTTCGAAAAAATGTGCAAGTTCATCCATTGTAAGATCATCATCTTCTAAAGTGTTATCAAGGGTTACCTTAGAAGCATCCTCACCTTGTGCCATGAAGCACATATGAGCGGCGTTGTTCTCCTCTTCGGATTCCGACTCCGTGTCATCCCACGTTGCTACCATAGCCTTCTTCTTCTTTAGTGCATGCTTGGAGGTGGTTGCTTGGAGAGCGGGGCAATCCGCTATGAGATGTCCGATCTTCTTGCAATGGAAGCAAGGACCGGGTTCTTCTCTCTTCTTTTCAAACCTTCCTTGAGGTTTCCCTCTTCGGAAGTTGCTTTGCCTCCCTTTCCTGTAAAACATTTTGCCTACCTTTCGGATAAGCATGGCAAAGTCCTCATCGTAATCCTCCGATGAGTCGTCCTCTTCAATAGTGGTTGGAGTGGCTTTGAAGGCGATTGTTTTCTTCTTGGGTGCCTCCCTTTCTTCTCTTACCTTCATCTCCATCTCATGGGTTTTGAGATTACCGATGAAGCCGGAGAAGTCCATCTCCTCCCGATCGTTAAGTTCTTTGAGAGTTGTTGCCTTGACTTCCCAAGCTTTGGGAAGAGCTCTAATGACCTTGCGAATCTTTTGGTCATTGTCGATCGTGTCACCTAGAGAAGATAAAGCATTAGTGATCTTGGTGAAACGAGTGAGCATGTCATCAATACTCTCACTTTCAAGCATATAAAAATTCTCATATTGAGAACGAAGCAAGTCAATCTTGGATCTCTTGACTTGTGACGTTCCCTCATGAGTCACAATTAAAACATTCCATACTTCATATGCAGATTTACAGTTAATAATGCGTGAGAGGTCATCTTCATTAAGGGCTTGGGTTAAAGCATACTGAGCCCTAGCATTAGCCTCATAGTCCTTGGTAGTGTCCTCGGACCATGATCTCTCATCGGTGAGAGGCTCTACAAATTCTTTAGTTATGGCCCTAGCTACCCTAACTCCTAGGGACTTAAGGAAGAGGTTCATCTTGACCTTCCAAATGGGGAAGTTCAAGCCATCAAATTTAGGTGGGGACTTGATGCTAGAAAAATCAAGTGAAGCCATAGATGAATAGTAAAATGCACAAAATATGAAGAATGCAACAAATAGTATAGCCAATAACAAGGATCTCCCTAAGGTGGTTAAACCAAATACTAGGGTTAGGCTCTGGTACCAATTGAAATCACCTAGAGGGGGGGTGAATAGGTGATGGCTATATGTAAATGGCACAAATGCGGAATTTAAAATTTAACTAACACAATTAGCTCAAATAAAAGACTTGCAATAAATGAAGCAATTTATAGTGCAAGAAAATAAAGGAGTTGAGTTTAGAGAGATTTGAGCAAACGCAAACACGCAGATATGTTTCCGAGGTTCGAGCCACGCTCTACGTCCCCGCCTTCACACTTGAAGGATTTCCACTATTGAAGATCCCACTGGACCACCAATACAAGGACACACTTGTCCTATCTCTCGTGATGCCGCAACACCACCCGGAGCACACTAGCTCGCCTTGAGGCCGATGCCTCTACAACTTCACTCAATAAGAAGATGATCACACTTGATCAAAAATCGCTCACTTGTACAATCCTAGAACCAATATGTAGATGAAGAATTATGGGATTGTGTAGTGTAAAAGCTAGAGAGAAGTAGAGGTAAAGACTTCAAATGGGTGTCTAGAAATTTAGGGCTTTTGGAGAGAAAATCTTTTCTAAATGAAAGCCTTTTGAAAACTTGTAAATCTTTTGAAAATCTCTTGTAAAAATGATCTTAATTGTTGTGTTATCATCTTGAAGTGATCTCCTATTTATAGGGGTCAAAAACACCTTCAGAGATCCGTTGGGATCAAATCCCAAAAGAAAATCTGTCAGAAAATAGAGCTGTTGGAGTCTGTCAGAAAATCTGACAGCAGCCGGTCGACCGGGACGGTCGACCGCCAACGGTCAAAAATCAGACCGTTGGGGATCTACGGTCGACCGCCCGGTCGACCCAAACAACCCGAGAGCACTGCACAGTGCTCGGTCGACCGAGACGGTCGACTGATACACATGCACAGAAAATGTGCGCGCCGGTCGACCGGGACAGTCGACCGGATTCTGTCAGTTCTGAAAAATCAGAACTTCCAGAAACCTGAAACATGGGTTTTTGGATTTGGTCTTGGTTTTGAAGTTTTGTATCTTGAAAAACTTAGAGTGTGAGCCTATGTCACTACTCTAACAAATTTGAAACATTTTATAACAAACTTCTTTGATAAAACTTGTTTTTCCAAATAAATGTTTTTCCAACACCTTAAACTATTTTCCAAAAACTTAACATGTTAACTCTAAACTGAAAAATAGAAATTAAAAATATTTTTGAAGTCATGAACCAAATTAAAATGTGTGTGTAGGTGGTAATCCCATAACTCTACTTCTAACATCTAGGTTTTGACAAAATATCTAAAATGAAAAATACAAATACAAATCTTGGTATTCTTCATAGTCTTGATCTTGACTTGGTCTTTTCTTCATCGTCTTGTTCCCAAAGCTTTCTATTGTGCTTGGCTTGGGAATGCAAATTTTTGGCGAACTCCAAACTTGTGAGTCTTGATTGTGGAGCCGTCAAATCAACCTGTTTTAACCTGAAATGCTTTTAAACAAATATTGTTAAATACATAACTAGATATGGTTTGTTATCATCAAAATATCCATCAAGATATAGGGCTAATGGCCTTTGGGCCAACAATGACTACATTCATTATTCAAAAATTGATCTCCACCACACTTCTCAGTTGGAACTTCTTCATTATGAATGCATAAGAATTCTAACTCAATTCTATATATCTCCTCAAAGCTTAGGTCAACACTTTCTCCTGGAGATGTGTAATTAACCAAAATATCCCTAGTTGGTTTATCCAAACACATGAGTTCTTCTTCGAAGAGGTTTTCAAAGAGTATGTCAATCGGAGGTTCTTGAATTATATTCTCATGCGATAGATTATTGGTTGGCTCATCGAAAGTGAAGATATTCAAATCAAATTTCCCTTTTTAAAGGGTACTGTGACATTAGGATCTCCGACATATGCCTTCTCATCAAGATAATGGCATTCATTCTTAAATAATTTATTAAGAAACAGCGAATCATACTCTATACCTTCACTCTCTTCATCATAATTGTTTTCAACAAAGTTTACCTCAAATGTTTGGTCTCTTATCTTACGAGGTTGTTTTTCTAGGTTGAAGACATTGACTTCTCTAGTCATGTCCCCAAAGGTTAATCTCATTGACCCATTCCTACAATTGATAATAGCATTAGCAGTAGTAAGGAATGGGTGCCCTAGGATAACAGGTGTTTGAACCCTAGGATTGGACATAGGTTGTGTCTCAAGAACTATGAAATCAACTGGGTAGATAAACTCCCCGACCCGGATAAGGACATCATTAATTTTCCCTTTTGGGACTTTCACAGAACGGTCAGCCAGTTGGATAGTGAGTCGAGTTGGACTAAGATTGCCCAACCCGAGTTGTTGATAAACTGAGAATGGAAGCAGGTTGATACTTGCTCCCAAATCAAGAAGTGCATGACTAATCTCGGCTTGTCCTATAGTGCAGGCAATGGTGGGACAACCCGGATCCTTGTACTTAATAGGGATCGGACCCGATAGTAGCTCACTAATATTTGTGCTAAGAAGACTTTCTTAGGTACATTAGTCTTTCTCTTCTTGGTGCACATATCCTTAAGAAATTTTGCAAAGGATGGGACTTGCTGGATGGCATCAAGGAGTAGCACATTTATCTTCACTTGGTTAAATATCTCAATTATCTTATCCATGTGTGGATCTTGCTTGTTGTTCTTTAGCCTATTAGGAAATGGTACTATAGGCTTGTACACCGGACTGGTTGACTTATCTGTTTCAGATTCGTCAGATTTGGAAGGCTTGGGATTAGATGATGAGGTGGATACTGGAGTGTGATTGTGAGAACTGGGATTGGGTGGTATTGACACTTAGTTATCAACTTTCTTTCCCGACCTCAATGTATGAACAACATTACGTTGATTCAATGATTGATCCTCAACCAAATGAGCTTGTTGTGCATTCCTAGGATTCATAATTGGTTGACTGGGCAAGATACTCTTTTGCCTCTCATGTTGTGGATAGGCTAAGTGGCTCATTTGACCCTCTAACCTCTGTATTGTTTGCATGAGGGAATCTTGGTTCTTCATGTGCCTTTCCATATTTCTCTCAAAGTCAGTCATTCTCCTTTCAAGCTGAGGATTCTGAAAGGAAGGTTGTGGAGCTTGGTTGGGAAAATTTTGTTGATAGTGTGAAAAATTGTTGGGAGAATTGTGAGGGTGATTTGGAAAGTTGGGTTGGTGATTGGAAGAATTATTGGAATGATGGAAGTGGCTTGCATGGTTTGACCGTAGGTTGTCAATATTTTGTTGGCTCCATGAGAAATTTGGGTGATTTCTCCAGCCAGGATTGTACGTTGGAGTGTAAGGATCATTGTTCGGCCTTGAAAAGGCCGCATTCATCGGTTCAGAAAGGAGTTGTTGAGCTTGAAATACAGGACACTCCTCAAACACAGGATTCATGGCCTGGCAGTAAGTACAACCTAGAGTTGAAAATTGGTTCGGGCTGACTTGATTGACTGGACTTGGTTCCTTAGTTTCTAAAGCTTCCAGTATTCTCGCTAGGTTAGCTAACTTAGCCTCGTTAGCTATGGATGATTCAATTAAATGGAGACCTCCTCTTGAAGAGATAGAGTTTGGATTCCTAGAGCTTTCACTAGTAGGTTCCCGTTGGATGGTCTTTTTAGCTAGATTCTCATATAAATCCCATCCTTCATGCTCATCCTTCTGCAAGAATCCCCCTTGGCACATACTTTCTAAGAGGGTCTTGGTTGAGTAGTCTAAACCGTCATAAAGAATTTGGCATTGTCGCTATTTCTCTATTCCATGATGAGGACATTGGACAAGGAGGTCTTTGAAGCATTCAAATACCTCCAAAATGGTTCACTAGGTTCTTACTTGAACTGCATGATGTTTTTTTCCTAACGAGAGCGGTCTTGTGAATTGGATAGAATTTCTTCAAGAAGACCTTGATAAAACCATCCCAGGACGTGATAGAGCCGGCCGCTAAGCTGTAGAGCCATTTCTTGGCTAAGACCTTAAGAGCAAATGGGACAAATCTCAACCTAATAGCATCATCTGCAAGGTGTGGGATTTTCATCATTAAGCATACTTTCTCAAATTCTCTTATGAAGAAATAAGCATCATCGGACTCTAAGCCATGGAACTTAGGGAGTGTGTTGATGAATTGTGGCTTAAGCTTAAAGTTGTGTTCACCAACCGATGGAAGTTGGATGCAGATGGAAGTGAGGTTCTAATGGGATAGAACATATCTTGCAAAGATGTTGGTTGAGCCATAACCGGATCTGGTCTTGGTTCAAACTTTGGTGGTGATGGGTGCTGATATGTTTCTAATCAACCTAGATGAGTTAGGATTTCTTGGCCACACTTGCATACACAAACACAATCACAATCACAAACAAGTTTACCAACAGTCAACAAAAGTAATCTACCAAGTCTAGTCTAAGGTAACCTCGACCTAGACAACTCCTAACTGGTTGATTGTCCACAGGAGGTATAATGTAGACTTTGACCACAAGCTAATCAGCTAGGTCAGGGCAAGATTGGTGGGAGGTTATCCGTCAAAGACGTTCCTTAATTAAGTAACCACCAACCTTCGGGCTTTCGGACCTTAATCCCCTTCCTAGACACTGATTTGGCAGGAGTCAAATTCTAACACCTTCTCCCTTAGGATAATCTCCTAGTGAGTTCGAGATGTCTCTAAGGCCAACGTCTATCAGATTTTACTTAGGCTTAGGTTGTGCGTGCTTGGAGATGGTTTGAGGGCTAAGGAAGGGTAATGACTTCCCCATCTTATCTTGATTTGGGTTTTGCCCTTAGAGTTAATTGTGCGAAGTGTGCAAGATATAGAAAAGTAGCATTCAAAAGCAAATATCACCCAAGAATGTTTCCTAAACTATATGCTATGCATAGGTACCTTGTCTCAGCTCTCTTCAACAGTAATTGTTAAATAAACGTAATTACATAAATGCCTAGAATGCAAGTCTAAACATTTTTTAAGCAATTAACAATCACTCAAATTACTGTCGGATTAAAACAAGGATGGTGGATAGCAGATATAGCAAGAATATAACACACAAAAACTTAATTTTTGCAAGCAATATGTCCTGCAAAAAAGAGTTTTAGTAGTCCAACAAAAATTTCAACTTTTGCAACGAATTTCTTGAAATTCTGTTTCCTACTTTCGAGAGTAGGGGCACAGAATAGCAAGTCTTCTCTTGCAAAGCTTGAATGCTAAATCTGAATTTTGAAGTCCGTAAAACAAGACACCAAACTTGTTAAAAAACAATATACCGTTCCCTCCCCAGCAACGGCGCCAAAATTTGATTGAGTTTGGTCATGCACACAAATATAGAATTTCAGATTTTAAGATTAAAGAGTGCAAGGTGCTCAATTCTACCTCGATAGCAAGTGACTATGCGGGTCGTGATCCACAAGGAGGGACTAGCAATGGAAGCTTTTTTAGTAAGTTTTCTTTTAAGATACAAAGGATGGTTAAAATTCTTCTTTTAGTTCTTGTAAAGAAAAAGAGAAAAAATTAGGTCAAAGTTAGTTGGGAGAAAGTGGTAGATAGATAAGATGGAGAAACTAGAAATGATATGTACAAAGAAATGAAAAAGGAGTGATAAAAGAAGTGGTTGGCGTGGATTTGGAATCCCTTTTGTCTTGCTAGTTTCACTGTTGCAACTCCCAGATTTGACGGAACGATCTTTGATTTGTTGGCTTCAACCGCTTGATTCAGGAAGATTCATTTCAACCGATTTTCAACCTCTCTGATATGCCAAGATCTGCCCTGATTCCCTAATTTCGAATTTATTCTGAATTATATGGGCTTTTGCGCTCGTTTCTCTGGCCTATACTTTAGCAATGGGCCTGCATTTTATAAAGAACAATAGGACTTATTAATATGATTTATTTAGATAACAAGCATGGAAATGTGACAATATATATGCACTATATGTGACCGATCAGTTGTTGAAATATTTATCGCACTCGGAGAAATATTGAAATCTTACAAAAAATCATTAAGATAGAGAACTTGCACAATAATCTTTTTATTGAATATTACATGATTCTACACATAGTATTGTTTCATGTGAAAAGAGTTCCATTACTTCTTGAGGAGCTTCCTGTTCTGTTCAGCCAAGGTGTATGGTCTTTCATATCTTCGAGCGATGATGGTGTAGGGACCCTCCAAGTTGGGCCCAAGCTTCTGATCGAGGCGAAACTAGCACTCTAAAACATGTGTTTATGAAATCAATGAAAAGCTCGTATGTGCTAATGTTCCCTCGATACTTCCGTTATAGCATTGGCTCAACGGGTCGAATCCACAGGGACGGGAGGCGATAGAAGCATTAACAGTCTTTATTCATGTTGGTTGTTAACAGTTCTTCTTTGTTAAAGAATGAGAAAAATTAAAAGAAAATAAAATCCAGAATGTGATAGGTGAGGAGAGCGATGAAAGTGGCGATGTGAAAACAAGGAGAAATGGTTTGGAAAACAAAATAAAGAAGATGAAAAAAGGTGAACTAAGAGGACGGTGAAAACATCGATAGAAAAATAAGAAAAGGATTTTGAAAATAATTTTCAAAATAAGATAAAATAAAACTCAAGGCTACTAACTACTAATTGCTCCACTAACCATGCTAACCTCTTAGTGATAGTTGCCTCACATGGATCCTTAGCCATCACTAATCCTTGGCTTCAAGAGACGATACAAAGCATGGCTCATAAGATTGTTCTTCTACATTCAAATAACACATCGATACCACATAACAAGTTGTAAGCTACTGTTAAATCATCAAAACCGGTTAGAGGTGAGAATGAAATAAAGAAGTAATTGCATGTTAGCAAGTTAGTGGGTTAGATGTTAGAAGTGTTAGAATGTTAGAATCCATCATCATGAGCCATCAATAGCTCTTGCAAGAATAAGACTTTGTAGAGGCTATTAGATTCATATGGATTATCAAGTAAGTGGTTAGATGGTTAGTAGTTAGATTTCCATGAGAAGAAGAAATTAGCCAAGAATCATGTAGAAGATGGAGAAGATTACAATAGAGAAGAAAGGAGGCACCTTTACATAGATTCACCATCTATTACATCAATCCCTCTCTATCTCTCTCTAAATCTCTTAGCCTTACTGCAAGATCTAAAAACGAAATAAAAATACAAAATACAAGAAATGAAGAACACCTACACTATCCTACACTAAAACATAGAAACCCTAGCCTAAAATCAAAAACTGCCCTGTTTTGGACCTTTGCAGGGGTTTATATAAGCGAAGGAGGCTTCTGGAAGACGAGACGGGGCCACGCGTCGAAAATCGACGCGTGGCCTCATCATATTGCCGCGGATCCGCAGCAATACCAGGGACAAAAGTCCTTGGTTTTGGTGCAGGGATGCGTGTCATTTCTAGGACTTTCCTGGTATATTTGGTTTCAGGGTATATTCGTCCGAATCTTCATCTAACATGCGCAAAAGTCTAGATTCAATACATCTTTTAGAAGTTCCCTTACTTGGCCTCCAAGTAATGCGGATTTAATTACCCAAAAATGGGTTTAATTAAGCTCTTATTACTCCTTTGCCCTTAACCTCTTGATTTACCTGCAAGAGAGACCAAACATGGTTTAGACCGACCTTTTATTCATAAATCGGTAGGAAAATGCGATATAATAATGCAGAATTATAGACTAATCACACCCCCACACTTATCTTTTGCTCGGCCTGAGCAAAACAAGAAAAACTATACTACAAATGTTATTATACCACTTTCGCAGGTGACGTGATTGCACTGAGCGTGTGCAACAAGACGTTAAACCTCTATGTTACCCCTAGAGGAGGAGTTTTGTCTCATGAGGGATTTCAACGGATTGCACCCACAAAATCCATAAAGAAAGAAGACAAATGTTAGTATTTTGAAAACACATTTTGAAAGAGAGACAAGTAACGAAATATTTTTGCAAAAATATAAGCGATCTAAGATGATAAGTCCACCAAAAATTAATCTTCCTTCTCTATACAAGATCTTGTCTTCAATTAAGGTAAGAATTCAAAATTGGATTGAATATTTTATCTTTCATAAAACCTAGATAATATGCACATTGTGATAGTGAAGATTTCTGGGATTTCAACTCTAACCATCATGCCATTTATATTTATATATATATATATATTTTTTTTCTTTCTTTTTTTTCTTTTTTCTTCCCTTAGTTTTCTTAGGCTTTCTAGTTCACCCATGTAGCGAGCCTATAACCGATGACTCCCAGACCAGACGGTTTTAGGACACCAAATGAGAAAACATCCCTCGAGTTTAAGGACTCAAGTAAACAAGGCCACAAAACTAAGAAGGATTATTTGTTTCTTTTGACCACCGTTAGGCGTGAATAATCATGCTTCTTGAGGCATAATTATCTAGCTTAATAAGTGATTTTTCTTTATTCATTTATACCATATATATATTTTTTTATTTTTTATTTTATTTTATGGCATTTTAGGTCTTTGTATCCATCCAAAAAAATTGTGCAAGTGTGAAGTGCATCTAAGGAAAAAAAATCAAGATAAAATTATCTCTCTAATTTATCTTGCTTAGCCTATAATTTTAAATAAGATCCATTATTTTGATTAGGTTTAAGATGTCATAATTAAGGCTTTCTTAATTTTCTTAAAAATAGATCAAAACTTTGTCTCTTATTTCAAAAAGTTTTAAAGAAAGAGAAAAATCCTATACATACAAAAGGAAAATTTCTAAAAGTATCCTAAAAAGAAGTGTAAAAGAAAGAAAATCTAAAAACTCTATGTTAGTAAACCCTTCCCCACACTTATCTCATGCATTATCCTCAATGCATCGTGATGTATGTATGCATGAAACAAATAGAGAGGGAAGGAAAAATTCACCTCAAGGTGGTAGTTCCGGTGGTGGTCTAATTGGTCCACGAAATGCGGCCCAATCCAATGTGCGTGGAGTCCGGAGGAACCCACCAGAGACCTCTAAAATACAACCCACTAGAATGATGCATATATTTATGATTTTTATTAAGAATTTAACCCTATCTAATTTTTAAATTTTCAAAATAATTTCAAAGTCAAATTTATCAAGACCCTTGTCCCAGAATGGAATGATTGATTTGGACTCAGGAAGTACATAAACTAATACCGACTCAGGAAAAAAGACTTAAGTAAAGGTTCGGGAGTCGAGATTGGTTAAGGAAGTGGGGCCAAATCAAGAAGTTGAAACGCAAGTCCACATTCATTGCCCCTTGACAGAATGTGACTTTCGAAGATTGGTGATTCAAGTTCAAGAATGACAGGTATGGGAACCAAAACTGACTCTAAACTGTTGCTCAATTTGGGTAACAAAACTGGAGTCAATATTGATTCAGGAATTTGAACTGAATCACAAATTTGAGGATCAAAGTCACATTCCTCATTGAGTTCAGTTCCATAAAATGAGAACTTGCCAATTTGTCAATGAGACTTTCGAAAGTATGAAATTAGTCAAGTTCAATATGATGATAATAAAAAGTTGGTGATTCAATTTCACAATGAACTAGTACTGGATCCAATACTGACTCAGAAAAAGGCCCAAATTCAGGTAAAAACACCTCAGTTAATATTGAATTAGGAAGTGGAATTGAATTACCAAGTTGAAGTTCAGGATCATATTCATGCTCAAGTTCAATTTCATGAAAAGGATAACTTGCCAAAATGTCAATGGGATTTAAAGTTTGGACAAGTTCAGATGGGTGTGCTGCAATTGAAACTTGGTGTCCAAAATGAGAAGAGTCCTGGGTCAGATCAATAGAGTTAGGGATAGCTGAATTAGTCACAGATTGATAAGAAAGAGTTTTCTCATTCTTATAAATGCTAACCAATTGACCCAATTATATTTCCAACCTATTGATAGACTCGGCAGAAGATTTTTGAAATTTTAGCAACTCTTGCAAGACTTCTATACTCTTTTCTAGATGTGATGTATCTTCAATTGGTTGTTCTAGAAAAGGAGTGTAGGAATCTTGGTTTCCAAAACAATAAGAGTCTTAGGTCAAATTGATAGAGTTAGAGATAATTGAATTGGTCAAAGGTGGAGAAGAGAGAGGTTCTTCATTCATATAAATGTTGACTAATTTACTTAATTGTGTTTCCAACCTATCAATAGACTGAGAAGAAGATTTTTGAAATTGTAACACAGACTCCTGCAAGATTTCTATACTCTTTTCTAGACTTGATTTTTCTGCAAGTGGATGTTCCAGAAAGGGTGTATAAGAATTTTAGTTTTGGAAAGATAGTGAAGATTGTGAGTCCAACATGTTTGGAGATTGAAGCTTGGACTCACACAAGAGTTCTTTACTCGTTTTCAAGACAGATGGTTGGTCATTATGAGGAGATGGAACTGAGTAAGACTCTAAAAATATTGTGGAATTGGAGAAGCCAATATTTTTTGAAGTTGTTGCTTGGCCTCTTGTAGATTAGCTTCTATACTCTTTTCTAACTTGGATTTTTCTTTAATGGGAGGTCCAGAAAAAGGAGTATAGGAAGCGAAATCGGGGAATGAATATTGTGTAAATTGTGGACAAGGTGGACATGATGGACAAGGAGGTTGCAAATTTAACTCGAGGGAGGTGAATCCCCATTGACTCTATGAAGAATTAAAATTATTTTATAAATTATAGTCATAAGATTGTGGGTATGGGTTGTATTGATTCAGATAAGGCCAACCCGGTGTATTTGGTTAGTTCATATTGTAAAAACCCGGGTTGGAATTATTCGAATTGAATGGGGTCGGTGTGAAATATGGATTCATATTAAGATTGAAAGAATTGTTATTGTTGAATTCCATTTCACAAACAATCACAAACAAAAAAGAAAAAGCAAACAACAAACAAAAGGAAAAAAATCAAAACCAAGCCTATATTAAGGTTGACCTAGACCTAGACGACTCCTAACTGGTCGATTACCCGTGGGAGGTTGTTGCTCGAATCCGACCACAAGCTAATCGGCCAGGTAGGGGCAAAATACGGTGGGAGGTATCCATGCATAAGCAACGGGCCTTAATTACGCCAAACCACGGTATCTTCAAGGCGTAACCTCTTAATCCCCAACCTTAGACACCGATTTCACAAGAGAAAGATTCAAAACAAGTTCCATCCTCGGTCAATTTCTTAATGAGTCTGAGATGTCCCTAGGGGCCAACGTCTATCAATTTTTATTAGGGCTTGGGTTGTGTGAGTGGGGAGGTGATTTTTGGGCCAAGGAAGGATGATGAAATCCCCACCTTATCTTGTATTGGTTTATGCCATTAAGTTCAATTTGTACAAGTGTACAATATAGACAAGAATGTAACACAAAGCGATAATTCACCTACGTGTTTGTCCTATGCTACATGCAATGCTATATGTACACCTCAATCCAGATCACAACAACAGAACAAAATACAGTATATTGGAATTGAATTGACATGTGCCTAAATGCAAATGTCTAAACCGTTTTAAAAGCGTCCAAATACCGTATTTTAGTTCTTTAGTTTATTGTGGTGTGTAGGCAATCAAAGCAGAAAAGTAATAGTACATATTAACTAGCTATTACAATGAATACAGTCCAGCACAAAAAGATATACAATTATCACAAAATAGTCGTGTTGGCGCGGCAAATATCGCGTTTGCGCGGCTTTTCTTTAGAAGCTGGGTCCCTGCTTTCTAGAGCAGGGAGATGCAAAGCTAGTTTTGTTTTGCAATGTTAAGATCCTGTAAAGAATGTCCTTCACACCAAAACAGAGAAGAAAAATGTTAACAAAAACGTGAAGTCAAAACCATTCCAGTTCCCCGGCAACGGCGCCAAAAATTTGATCGAGGCGAAACTAGCATTCTAAAACATGTGTTTATGAAATCAATGAAAAGGTCGTATGTGCTAATGTTCCCTCGATACTTCCATTATAAGATTGGCTCAACGGGTCGATCCACAGGGATGGGAGGCGATAGAAGCATTAACAGTCTTATTCACGTCGGTTGTTAACAGTTCTCCTTTGTTAAAGAGTGAGAAAAAGTAAAAGAAAATAAAATTCAGAATGTGATTGGTGAGGAGAGCTATGAAAGTGGTGATGTGAAAATGAGAAATGGTTTGGAAAACAAAATAAAGAAGATGAAACAAAGGTGAACTAAGAGGATGGTGAAAACATCGATAGAAAAATGAGAATAGGATTTTGTAAATAATTTTCAAAATAAGATAAAATAAAACTTATGGCTACTAAATACCAATTGCTCCACTAACCATGCTAACCTCTTAGTGATAGTTGCCTCACATGGATTCTTGGCCATCACTAATCCTTGGCTTCAAGAGATGATACAAAGCATGGCTCATAAAATTGTTCTTCTACATTCAAACAACACATCAATACCACATAACAAGTTGCAAGCTACTGTTAAATCATCAAAACTGGTTGGAGGTGAGCATGAAATAAAGAAGACATTGCAAGTTAGCAAGTTAGTAGGTTAGATGTTAGAAGTGTTAGAATGTTAGAATCCATCATCATGAGCCATCAATGGCTCTTGCAAGAGTAAGGCCTTATAGAGGCTATTAGATTCATATGGATTATCAAGTAAGTGGTTAGATGGTTAGTGGTTAGTAGTTAGATTGCCATGAGAAAAAGAAATTAGCCAAGCATCATGTAGAAGATGGAGAAGATTATAATAGAGAAGAAAGAAGGCACCTTTACATAGATTGTCACCATCTATTAGACAATCCCTCTCCATCTCTCACTGAATCTCTCAGCCCTACTACAAGATTTAAAATGAAATAAAAATACAAAAATACAAGAAATAAAGAACACCTACACTATCCTACACTAAAACATAGAAACCCTAGCCTAAAATCAAAAACTGCCCCGTTCTGGACCTCTGCAGGGGTTTATATAGGCGAAGGAGGCTTCTGGAAGACGAGACGGGGCCCCGCGTCGAAAAATGACGCGTGGCCCACCATATTGTCGCAGATCCGCGACAATACCAAGGACAAAAGTCCCTGGTTTTGGTGCGGGGATGCGTGTCATTTCTAGGACTTTCCTGGTATATTTGGTTTCGGGTATATTCGTCCAAATCTTCGTCTAACATGCGCAAAAGTCTATATTCAATGCATCTTCTAGAAGTTCCCTTGCTTGGCCTGCAAGTAATGCGGATTTAATTACCCAAAAATGAGTTTAATTAAGCTCTTATTACTCCTTTGCCCTTAAACTCTTGATTTACCTACAAGAGAGACGAAAACACGGTTTAGACCAACCTTTTATTCATAAATCAGTAGGGAAATGAGATATAATAATGCAGAATTGTAGACTAATCCGCTTCCATGATCCTTTTATCGTGTAGTCTGAATTACATGCTTCAGGACCAAGTCTCCAACTTGAAATTCACGAATCTTCACTTTCTTGTGGTGCGCGGCCCAGATCTGCTATTGGCATGCTGTGATGCAAATCTTCTGACTGATTCAAATTGGGCAGAGTTGTGCATCATTTTGGTCTCGATCAACTCACTCCGCGCGGAGTATCGACATGCTGATGTCGACAGAGATGATCGCTTTTGTTCTATATGTCAATAAGAACGGGGTTTCACCCGTCGGACGTGCTTGGTGGTCCTATTGGCTCAGCACACTCTAGGGAGTTCTCGGCCATTTGCTCTTTGCTCTGTTGAGGCTTTTGCTTAGGTTATCGAGGATGGCACAATTACTAATCTCAGCCTGACCATTACCTTGAGGATAATAGGGCGTGGAGAAGCGATGGGTGATCTTATACTTAGCGCAAAAGTTGGCTCTTGCTTGCTAGAAAATTTGTCTCATTGTCAGAGATACTGGTGTTGTTTGCCCAAGAAATTTGACAACCTGTTGCCCAGTAACTTCAGAGAGTGACACCACCTTGGTGGCTACCAGAAAGAACTGTAATTGAAGTTGTACTCAGGGGAGTGGACTAACTACGTCTAACTCTCATTGCATGAAGAGCCAAGGACTCCGCAAAGATGAAGTTCAGTACTCGGTCTATTCGATACTGGGGTGAATTTCTGACACTGCGAGTACTTTTTCACATAATTCTTGGCGCCTTCGAACATCTTGGGCCAGCAATACCCTTGATTGATGACCTTATGAGCGAAGGAGCGGCCTTCCGAATGATTCTTATAGTTTCCACCATGAATTCCTTCATCACTCACCGAGCTTCATCGGTTCGAGACACCTCAAATAGGGGTTGATATGAAGCTTGGAGTAAGATTTCTAATATAAGACGCCTCCAAAGAGCGTTATAACACCCCGATCCTGGAATACATACCTAGATATGTGTCCTAATTTTTCGCTCGTATTATTCTATTTTCTAACTTTTTTTATTATTATTTGGTATCTGATTTATATTCTGTGGACCTCAAGCCCAATCCAAGCCCAGAGCACGTCCCAATATTTTTCCTTTCTTTTTCTTTTTCTTTTTCTTTTCCTTTTCTTTTCCTCGTTTTTCTTTTCTTTTCCCTTTTCTTTCTGCTTTTTCCTTTCTTTTCCTTTTTCCTTTTTCTTTTCCATACTCTTCTCCATTTTCTCTCTTTCTTTTTATTCTCTTCTTTTCTTTTCTCTTCTCCTTTTTTCTCTCATCTCCCTTCTCTTTCTAATCTCATTCTCTCTCTTACCCCCAGCCACACTCTCCTGCATTCTCTCTTTCTTCTCTCCCTCTCTCCCCTAACCTTCTTGTGGGCCTTTCCTCCACCCACATCACCACCACTTCTACCCACCTCCCCATCTCCATCTTCTCCTTTGTTAAGATTTGTGCAAACAAATAGTCCGACATTGGCAAGACAAGGGGATGGTCTTGGGTATATAAGGATTTGGGCTACTCCACCTAGAAAGCTAGTCTTTTTGGATGGTGCCATAAGTCCTCACAAATGGTATCAGAGTCATGCCCCAAACTTAGTCATGTGAGGAAGATTCCCAAGAGTGCAAAAGGCACAGGCCCGGGTGCAGGTGTGGGCATAGGCACAGGCACAGGTGTAGTGAAAGACACAGTGCAATGCAGCGCAACGAAAAGGGTGCGAGCAGGTGCATGCACAGGCACAACTGCAGCAGAAAGGCACAGTGCAGTGCAGTGCAGCGCAGTGAAAAAAGTGCAGGCCCGGACTCTTTGCTTGAGGGGGATTATTAAGATTTGTGCAAACAAATAGTCCCACATTGGTTAGATAAGAGAATGGTCATGGGTATATAAGAATTTAGGCTACTCACTTAGAAGGCTGGTCTTTTGGGATGGTGTCTCAAGTCGTTACATCCTCTCATCACCACCATTTCCACCATCATCACCCCCATCTCTACCTCCACCACACACATAACCATCATCCACTATCTTCTCCACCATCATCATCGTCTCCTCACCACCACCACCACGCCACCACCAACTCTCCACCATCTGCTCACCCCGGCCTCACCTCCTTCTTGTCGGCCGGCCAACCCCCACTGTGGCCGCGCTGCTCCCCAAGACCGTTCCCTCCTTCATTGGCCTTCCCACCCTCTCTCCTCTTTCCCTCCCTTCTCTATTTTCCCTCTCTTTTCTCTTTTCTCTATCTTATTTCATTTATCCTCCTCGCGCTTTGCGCACCGGATCTTACATTCTCATTTCGCCTCCTGGCAACTCTAGGCGAGTGCTCGTTATGTGTTTATGCACATACTTTTATTTGTTTGCGTGGATGTTATTACTTGCTGGCGCTGCTTTAAATATCGATTGAGTCAGCTGAGATATCGTCTGATATCTTATTTTTTGTCTACTACCAATACGATATAAGAAAATCCTTCGCCTATATTGTTTGTAGCAAAAAATGTCGATATTTGAAATATCGGCCGATAAATCGCCCGATATGAGGCGGCACAAAATCGGACGATATGATTTATTTTAATTGGGTTCATTGTTTGAACCCATCAACACTGAATCCAAACCCGACCCGTCACCTGATTATATAAGTGTTGTTTGCATCGTTAGGGCTAGATAAAGATCAATCCCTAAATTTTCTCCTCTGTGAATTGATGGCGACGTTGCTTGATTTCAGATAAGTAGATTATACAACTTCTAATCTTATATTTTTCAGTTCCATGAAATAACTTATTTATTGCACGACCCACGACTGCGTGCAAATGTACCTTTTTTTACCGTCTTTTCATGCATATTACATCATTTTTATTTGGTTGATGATATCTATGATACTAAATCAAATTTAGTTTTTAATATTTCATTATATATAATATCCAATATGAACGCCTGATATGTGTGCGTATCCCCAATATCTCTCCCGATATCTGATATGAAAAAACCTTATCCGATACGATTCTGATATTCGATATTTAGAACCTTGCTTGCTGGCATGTACCTGTTATTTGCTTGTGCTAGTGTTTGTTTTTTGCCTATACGAATGTTTTTGCATGCTTGTGTGAGTGACTTCACTTGTTTTCAACCTTCGAACTAAGCCTTCACGCTTTCTTCAGTCTTTGGGCTTAGCCTCTAGGCTTTCTTCAGCCTTCGGGCTTAGTCTTCACTCTCTTCAACCTTCGGGCTTATCTTCGGGTTTTACTAGCTCCGTCTAGCAAGCGGAGCTTAGCGCTCAGCGCTTTACTAGCATCACCCGAGCATGGCTTCATCGCGTGTGTTAGTGAGCATTCATACGCTAGTTTTGCCGCGAGTGTTAGCCTCGTCGAGCGCATTATCGCCTAGCGCTGTACACTATCTTCATCAGTAGCCTTGCTCCACTATGTGCCGAGCATTATGCACTGTGGACACGACCTAGCTACACCCCCGCTTTGCCTAACCCTGCTTGTCTACTTAATAGCTTAATTTTTAATTGTTATTATTATGGTTGTGAAGAGTGTGAAATGGATTTGTACTAATTTAGCATGATTCTGTATTTTGCTTGTATTGTCTACTTCCCTTGATACCATGACACTTGACCTGTAATCACTTGACCTATTAATTATCTGATTCATGATTATCACCTTTACAGGGACTTGACACCTATTATTATGTTATACACTCAGAGATCATATATTCTTGTATCAAGTATGTCCTTCCAATTATGATATTCATATTAACCCCGTAAACTGACCATCATAGTCATAAAATTGTAATAATCAGACAACTTATATCGGGATGGGAGAAACTGCTGGATATTAATATGTGTTCATATTTACAATAGCAAAATATTGCGCAACTGAAACTTTAGTTCTACCTGAGGGCCACCATGTTGGCCCAGAGGCTTTCCACTCTAGTTTTGATGATGATTAACTCATGTAGTTATGTTTACTAATAATCATGTGATGTTTAGTTTCAGATACTTAACCAAGATATTAGTAGGTGATTAGCTTCAACAAAGATGTTTTGGAGCTTTCACATGGTGATTCAAGAGCCCAAGCGTCAAAGTTCATATCTAGCACTCGTGGAGTCAAGCTCGGTGGATCACGTTTGGATCGAGTCGACTTGGAGATGGAGCTCTACAAGAAGACTTCGGTACATTATTTAGTTATAGTTTAGATCCATTTGTTAAAGATTAGATAGTGTGATATGCTCAAGTTTACAACATACACACGTTTCATGTTTTGGTTTTGATTTTCGGTTTTTGGTTTAACCAATCTTGGTTTTCATGAATAGATACAATCAAAACAAGTTTACATGGTTTAATGTATATTAGATTTGTTCTATATACATGTATGCTTCAACTATTTAAACAAACTTAGTTTGATAGTCTATTTCATGAGTTAGGTGTTTGGTGTTTTAACAAAACATATTTTTGGATTTTAAGTCAAAAACATTGATATATATATCTTTCATGTATATTGGATTATATCCATATACAACATGCTTCAAGTTGTTTAAGTATCATGTTTTTGTATTTGGATGAGTTTTGGACAAAACAAATTTTCAATTCAAAAATCTAAGTTTTGGAAAATACAAAATTTGGTTTTTCGATAAAATTTCCATAACACAAAAAGAGTTCAAAATGTTTGTAACTTGGTTTGATTTTTACTCAAACAAGTTTGTATTTTAAAGATCATGCAAGAACTTATTTTTGTGAATTTTTAGATATTTTATGAGATTTAATAGGATAATAAAAATCCTAGTTTTCTAATCCCTAATTTTGTCTACCAGGCCCTGGCAGTCGACCGACACGGTCGACCGGACGTGCACACAAACGTGCACAAGGCCATATCAATCGACCGAGCGGTCGACCGACTGAAGGCAACCCACTCTCGGGTTGCCCCGGTCGACCGGCCAGAGAGCCGTTGCTCTCTGGTTTAGGGCCCGATCGACCGATAGGCTCAACGGTCAAAAATTTGACCATTGGCCCGTCGACCGGCCGGTCGATTGGAAGGCCATTATTGGCCTAGTCAGCTGCCAATGAGCAGAATTCTTTTGGGGGTTATAAATACCCCATTTGAGGTTGGTTTTTGTTAAGACTTCCAAGAGCAAAATTCTCCTATTCTCTAGCGTTTATTTCAAGTTTCAAAAAGAGTTTTAGAGCTTTAAAGATTGATCTTTATTTTATTTTAAAGGATTGAAAATTCAAGAAAATGGAGAAACTTTGGGATTGGTTTTTGATCTTCATTTTAATCTTATTCGAGTTGTTTTCCCAATAGTTTTCTTTGAGTTTTTGATTTTCAAACTCTTTATTTTCCACACTTGAGCTATCTTACTATCCTATCTATTTAGGATCTTTATTTTGTGAAAAAATTGGTTTGTGGTTGAGATAGACCACCAAGTTGTAAACTTCCTTCTTTGTGATTCCCTCTAGTGAGAGGTGATTGATTGGTATCCCTCTATTGTGAGGTGATTGTGGAAGTAGTGGTTGGCTCTCTCTAGGGAGAGGTAGGATTGTGTTTAGCTCCCTCTAGTGAGAGGTGGAGTTTGTGTTGGAATCCCTCAAGTGTGAGGTGATTGATTTGTATTGGCTAAGTGCCTACCTCTCTTGTGTGAGGTGGTTTTTGTGTTGATTATGCATTGCCTCTAGTGAGAGGTTGTATTTAGTTGAGAGAGGAGTTGTGTACTCCCGGTTGTATTTGCCCCAAATCCTCAGTGGAGGTTCCCTGTGGGGAGTCCTGTGTGTACGAGATAGTGGAAATCCTTCTGTGTGAAGGCGGGGACGTAGAGCTGGGTGCTCGAACCTCGAAACATATCTGTGTATTAGCGATTGATCCATTGACTCTCTAACTCTCTCTTTACTTTGTGCCTTGCATCATTTCATATTGCTCATTCATGATATGCTTGTCTTAATTCTGTGTGTCTTACTTGTGCTTAACCACGAGAGCTTCATATAGCGCCTCAACTCTTATTCAGAGGAATCAAGAGGAGTTAGTCCAGAGCCCTTCACTGGGAATTCAGCTACACTCGTTGGTTGCATTAAGTGTTGTTGCAATTAAGTTTTTAATTTCCGCATTTTGTTCATTAGATTAGCCGTACACCTATTCACCCCCTCTAGGTGTACTTTCAATTGGTATCAGAGCCTACGCTCCTGATATTTTGTTTAACCGCCTAGGAGTGTGATCTTGCTTTTGCTAATCTATCATTTACTTTTGCACACGTATATTGTTTACACACACTCATGGATTGCTTGTCACCTCCCATGTTCATGTCTCCAACATTGACATGTGGAAATTTAGAATGTCCATGTATCTAAATACCCTAGGCTTGCATGTTTTCCTTGCCGCTACCAAGAAATCCTATTTTGGTGATAACAAGCATATAGAGGCCAATGCACAAGCCCTTGAGGCACTTAGAAGCATGCTTAACAAAGAATATTTGTGCTTAATTTCTAACTGTGATTCCGCCTTTGCAGTGTGGAACACGTTGACCTCCTCCAAGCTTCAAATGCCTAGCATTGTGGAGGATGAATCTAGTGGAGAATCCGAACACCAATGCTACATGGTCCAAGGAATGACTCCTTGAGGTATATTCAGAATCTCAATTAGATGATGATGATGTTAGTTCTTCTAGTAATGATTATATTGATGCCAATGCTTTAAATGAAGAACTTTCAATTGTTTGTGAAAAACTACTTGAAAAATATAATCTTTTGAAAAAGAAGAGTTTTGAACTAAAAGAAGAAAATAAGGATTTGTGTTCAAAGCTTGATTTGGTTTTACAAGAGAAAGTAGAGATTTCTAATGAAAGGGATTCATTGAAATCTAAACTTGATCTTGCCCTAAATGAAAACAAGATCTTGAAAAATAAAAATGATTGCAATGATGTTTTGAAGAAAAATGAGAGTATAACTTCAAAACTTGATTTTGTATTAAAAGAAAATATATCTTTGAAAAACAAAATTGATTCTATTTCAAAAGATTTAGAAGTTTGCTTAAATAAAAATAAATCTTTGAAAATTGATATTGACACTCATGTTTGCCATGCTAGTGTAGCTTCACATTCTAGCTCACCTATTGCATGCACCTCTTCTTCTAGGACTGATAATGATATTTGTTTGTTAAAGAAGAGTGTAATTGTTTAGGCTCCACTTTGAGCCATTGTACCATGAACCATACACGGTTGGAATCTATGTTTCGAAAGAAACAAGTTCCTCTTATGCATGCACACAAACCACGGCATACACATGCTTTGCACGTTCATGTACACAACACTATGTATGCTTATGTGTACACTTGTACACATTGTGGACGTAAGCGCCACTTTGCTAAGTTTTGTTATGATCGTATACATGATTCAAATTTAGCAACTAAATTTGTTTGGGTTAGGAAAGGTGCTAACCCCCATGGACCCAAAAGAGTGTGGGTACCAAAGACCACCCTATTTTATTTGATGTAGGTGTGGGCTCTCGCATGACGTGAGAGTGATGGTGCCTTGAGGTGGATGCGTTCCGAGCTTAAAAGAGGACTATTTGGATGCATCACTTTCAAAGGGAGTTTGGTGGGAGGACCACTTTGTTTTGGAGACTTGGAGAGTTGGCCTTATAGGTTTTGGTAACAATCTCAAACTCCCATTATGTTTACATGCTATCTTATTGTTGACTTCTAGCATGTCATGTTTTAATGTTCATTATGCCATATGCCATGTTTATTAGAATAGTGATATACATGATTAGTAATTGAGACACCCATATTTAATATGGATTTATATCTCTGTGTTCTCACATTTATTTTAACTAATGTGTATATTCTAGATCTATGCATATGCATGTACATAATGATCATATGTATGTTATGAGTTTTTTTTTGTTTTGATACTTCATGATTTGAATATATGTCTAGATGTTTGTTTTCATTAAGACTTGGATATATACTTGTACAACTAGTGAGCCACAAATAGATCATTATATGTTTGTGCTTGAAAGCTCATTTGTACTCATTAGATGTACTAGTATAGCCTAGTTTTGATGATTCATGCATTTGACTTGTATTCTCATTTTCTACATGTTTTTCATGTTTATATGTTTAGCTTCATGTATATGTCTATTGTGTCTAAACTATTAGCTATACATATACATCTTTGAGCCACTTGCTTTCATGCATATACTTTTGTGGACTCGTTATATTTGGATATGTATGTATACTTTAGTTTGTACATAACATACATATACCTTTGAAGAATTCTAGTTTTGATGATTTTCATGCTTTTAAGGAATTTTCTAATTGAGCTAAATTGACTATTTTCATGATGATGTGTTTCATATAACTCTTATACACTCACTTTATTAATGCTTTCTCATGATTTTGCTTTCATGAGTACAATTTGTGCTTTATGATTTTTGAGTGTTGATGATCATGTGATCTACATGTTTTTCATGAAATATATTTTTATTTTATTCTTTACTTGAAGGATCGTACTAGTTTACAAGTTTTTTATATAACTAGTTCAAATTCTTCATTTGGTAGAGTTTTTCAAACATATTATATTTTCAAACCTATTTTTGAAAATCCCTACCCATTCAAGGGCAGTTGGTTGGGCGACCATGCCTTGTATGCTTCTTATTGAAAATCTTTTTAAACATGTGCATGAAATGGGTGGTAGGTAATATGAGTTATACACTTGATCTTATTGTCTTTCAATTGATATCGTTGGATCTTTTCAATTGGTATCACTATTGACATTTTTTCGTATACTCATATATGTTTCTATATATGTATGATTACACTTCAAATAGTATCAATTTCGATTGGTATTCAATTTTCCATACATATATATGATTTATTTGTGCTTACTATATTTCTATATCCTTAAGCACAAATTTTGGTTATGCTAAGCTTGATTTCAAATGACTATTATATTTCAATTGATTATGTTTCAATTGGTATCTTATACAAGCTTATGCATCATTTTATTTGGTATTTCATAAAGGGGGAGAAAATTTACATTTTATCTTTTAATTGATATTTTACTCCCACACTTTATGTTAAAATATGATTAAAAAAATGATATTGATTATTTTTGGTATCATATGCTTTTAATAAAAAAATTACTTTCAATTGGTACTAATCTTCACATATTGGTATCAAGATTACCTATAAGTTTACTTAAAATAAAGAAAACAATGTTAACAATTGGTATGTTTTATTGATATCAAAATTTTTGGTTGAATTGTTCAAAATGATTTATTTACTTACAATTGATATTTACTTACAATTGGTATCAAATGGTATTTAAATTTATATTAAAATATTTGTTTTATGTACCACATTATGTACTTTCATTTGGTATATTTCATTGATATCATGATGCACTAAATTGAAATATTTTTTCTTACAATTGGTATCATAACGTTTTGATTAGATTTCACCCCTCATTGATTTTTTGTTTAAGACAAAAGGGGGAGAATATTGTTTTCTTTGACCCCTTTGTTGATGATTGACAAAAAGGGGAGAAGTATTTGAGTTTATATGCATGAGTTTATATGCATGTTTATTGTTTAATATGCATGTTTATTGTTTATTATTGATATTCATATTGATATTTTTATTGTTGGTATTAAAAGCTTTTAGTGATTATCTTTCCAATTGGTATCAAGAATTTTATTTTATTGATTGGTATCAAGAGCTTAAGTTTTTATTGAAATTTTTATTGGTATCAAAAGCAATTATTTAAGAACATGTTTATTTTAAAAAGGAAAAGGAATTTATTTTAAAAGTTTGGTATCAAGAGCATGTTTATTTCATGTTTGGTATCAAGAGCATGTTCATTTCATTGTTTTATGCATGTTGATGCATATTCATGTTTAGTATTCATTGCATATATTTATTGTTTATTGCTATGCATGAGTTAAGGGGGAGCTTCTTTGAAGCTTAACTTTAATCCATGCATATATAACTCCATGAGTTTTGTCATCGTCAAAAAGAGGGAGATTGTTGGCCCAAAGGCTTTCCACTCTAGTTTTGATGATGATTAACTCATGTAGTTATGTTTAATAATAATCTTGTGATGTTTAGTTTCAAATACTTAACTAAGATATTAGTAGGTGATTAGCTTCAACAAATATGTTTTGGAGTTTTCACATGGTGATTCAAGAGCCCGAGCGTCAAAGTTCATATCTAGCACTCGTTGGAGTCAAGCTCGGTGGATCACGTTTGGATCGAGTCGACTTGGAGACGGAGCTCTATAAGAAGACTTCGGTACATTGTTTAGTTTATAGTTTAGATCCATTTGTTAAATATTAGATAGTGTAATATGCTTAAGTTCACAACACACACACGTTTCATGTTTTGATTTTGGTTGTCGATTTTTGGTTTAACCGATCTTGGTTTTCATGAATAGATAGAATCAAAACAAGTTTACATGATTTAATGTATATTAGATTTGTTCTATATACATGTATGCTTCAACTATTTAAACAAACTTAGTTTGATAGTCTATTTCATGAGTTTGGTGTTTTGATATTTTAACAAAACATATTTTTGGATTTTAAGTCAAAAATATTGATATATATATCTTTCATGTATATTGGATTATATCCATATACAACATGATTCAAGTTGTTTAAGTATCATGTTTTTATATTTGGATGAGTTTTGGACAAAACAAATTTTCAATTCAAAAATCTAAGTTTTGAAAAATACGGAATTTGGTTTTCGATAAAATTTTCATAACACAAAAAGAGTTCAAAATGTTTGTAACTTAGTTTGATTTTTACTCAAACAAGTTTGTATTTCAAAGATCATGCAAGAACTTATTTTTGTGAATTTTTAGAGATTTATGAGATTTAATAGGATAGTAAAAACCCTATTTTTCTAATCCCTAATTTTGTCTGCCAGGCCCTGGCGGTCGACCGACCGGTCGACCGGACCAGGAGCCGGTCGACCGACACGGTCGGCCGGACATGCACACAAACGTGCACAAGGCCATATCAGTTGGCCGATCGACCGAGCGGTCGACCGACTAAAGGCAACCCACTCTCGGGTTGCCCCGGTCGACCGGCCAGAGAGCCGTTGCTCTCTGGTTCAGGGCCCGGTCGACCGGCAGGCTCAACGGTCAAAAATTTGACTGTTGGCCGGTCGACCGGAAGGCCATTATTGGCCTAGTCAGCTGCCAACGGGCAGAATTCTTTTGGGGTTATAAATACCCCATTTGAGGTTGGTTTTTGTTAAGACTTCCAAGAGAAAAATTCTCCCATTATCTAGTGTTTTATTTCAAGTTTCAAAAAGAGTTTTAGAGCTTTAAAGATTTGATCTTTATTTTGTTTTAAAGGGTTGAAAAAATCAAGAAAAAGGAGAAACTTTGGGATTGTTTTTTTATCTTCATTTTAATCTTATCCTAGTTGTTTTCCCAATAGTTTTCTTTGAGTTTTTGATTTCCAAACTCTTTATTTTTCACACTTGAGCTATCTTACTATCCTATCTATTTAGGATCTTTATTTTGTGGAATAATTGATTTGTGGTTGAGATAGACCACCAAGTTGTAAACTTCCTTCTTCGTGATATCCCTCTAGTGAGAGGTGATTGATTTGGTATCCCTCTATTGTGAGGTGATTGTGGAAGTTGGGGTTGGCTCCCTCTAGTGAGAGGTGGAGATTGTGTTTAGCTCCCTCTAGTGAGAGGTGGAGTTTGTGTTGGAATCCTCAAGTGTGAGGTGATTGATTTGTATTGGCTAAGTGCCTACCCCTCTTGTGTGAGGTGATTTTTGTGTTGGTTGTGCATTGCCTCTAGTGAGAGGTTATATTTGGTTGAGAGAGGAGTTGTGTACTCCCGGTTGTATTTGCCCCAAATCCTCAGTGGAGGTTCCCTGTGTGGGAGTCCTGTGTAGACGAGATAGTGAAAATCCTTCTGTGTGAAGGCGGGGACGTAGAGCTGGGTGCTCGAACCTCGAAACATATCCGTGTGTTAGCGATTGATCTATTGACTCTCTAACTCTCTCTCTTTACTTTGTGCCTTGCATCATTTTATATTGCTCATTCATTATATGCTTGGCTTAATTGTGTGTGCCACACTTGTGCTTAACCACGAGAGCTTCATATAGCGCCTCAACTCTTATTCAGAGGAATCCAGAGGAGTTAGTCCAGAGCCCCTCACCGGGAATTCGACTACACTCGTTGGTTGCATTAAGTGTTGTTGCAATTAAGTTTTTAATTTTCATATTTTGTTCATTAGATTAGTCATACACCTATTCACCCCCTCTAGGTGTACTTTCACACCAGGTGTTCCGTGAGGTGTAATGGCACCCCTTCTTAAGCAGATATTCCTTATTAGGTGTAATATAATTCTCATTTGCCTAGAAACAGATTCTAGCTTAGTACCGAAACACCCTGGGCTGTTGTCCCGGGTATGTGCGGGGTCCATTGTAAACATAGTTTGTTAATAACCTTATCAATTTTCAATAACCAAACTCATCTTACACATAAGTGGATGTATGTGTGCTGGGACGTTGGGACACATACCAAAACATATGAGTTAGACGAGTCTTAAAAATAATATAATTATCGGATTTCAATTATTGGTTCAATACTGGTTCATGTTACATGTTATTTTGTGTACTTATTTCACCGTTGCACGAATATACCGATTATGTGACATGATTGTTCTTATATCACTGGCATTGATATAACACATTCTCAGTACACTAGTCATTCAGACTCAGTACATGATGCATTTAGTAACCCAACAATGGTATTGTCAGGAGCATGTGTTATTTGGTCACTCCCTCATTCAGATAATGATAACCACATGTCATATTCGGATGAGTTCTCTTGACGTACGGGCTCTAGTATGGACTGCCAGTGGTATGTGATACTGAAAAAGAATGATTAAAATAACATGTGATATTGATTATTATTATTGTATAAGTAAAGTTCATTACTTGCAACTTGCATGATACTATGTCTATGTTTACTGTATTAAATTCTTAATTTTTTGTTTTCTTTGCTTATACTTGCATGACTGAACCCACATCATTATGATCATGTACACGTGTGATTACTTATGCATGCCACTTGGCTTCATTTCATGTGCTCGCTAGGTTATTTCTGACAATTCTAGACCTGCATGTCCAGATCTTGGAACGTGGAACATAGTGAACTCTTTTGTGGAGAATTAGGTTTTCCTTACGGAACAAGCGAATCAGCCGTAGCTTCTTCCAAACTGTCTCATTTTGGCCTGCTCACGAGATCCCCTATTTGATAGCTCGTGAGTATCTTTTGTATTGTTCATACCTTGTAATCTATATTCTGCGCCTTTTGTGATGTAATATTCATGTAATAGTGGATAACACTCTGTGATAACTGTGTACTTGTACTCTTTTTGTTATAATATATATATATATATATATATATATATATATATATATATATATATATATATATATAATATATATAATATATATATATACACACACACACACACACATACATACATACATACATATATATACATATATATATTACTACCGTGCTTTCGCAGTCTGACTCCTGCCTGTACTGATGCTTAACATACATATGTGGGGGTATTTTAACCCAGCGTATATATGTCACAGTGGCGTCTCCGTACCCACTGAGATAGGGTGTTACAGGATAGTATCAGAGCCTAGGTTCTTACATCTTCAGTACATCAGTCGGAAAATTAATGTGAGCTTAATTTGCATCTAGAGCATACAAGTCATGACTATACATTCCAACCGCAAGTATAAAGTTATCTATTCCTTCAAGATAATCCCATCCTTGAATCCTAAAACCCTTTCATCTTTTCATTTTCAGTTTTCCATCATCCTTCAGACCAACTCAGATATGAAAAGACGGAAACATCGTAATGGTCTCAGCTTTTCTCGAGATGGTCCTAGTGGAGAGAATGCCGATCTTATGAGATTTCTTCAGAATATAATGAAAAATCAACAGAAGCAAATTGAGCTCCTGCACCAAGGAATATTGACAGCACTTCGGGAGCAGAGGCCAGGGAATGTCTCAGATTTTAGAAGATTATAGCCGACCGCCTTCTCCGGAATCGAGAAGCCTCTTGATGAAGAGCAGTGGTTGATTGATACAATAGATATTTTGAAGGCAGCACGGATCCCTAACCAGAACCAGGTGAAACTGGCCAAGATTAAATTGAAGGATGTGGCCAGACCTGATGGTTAGCAGAAGAAGCAAGACTGGAAAAGCTTATCTCTGGGAACTAGTTCTCGAAGAGTTTTTATGAAAGATTCATCCCAATAATGACCCAAAAGAAGATAAAAGAACAGTTCATTAGGTTGCAGCAAAGGAACTGGACTGTAGATGAATATGTAGTGGAGTTTCTGAGATTCAGCCGGTTTTGCGCCCTATATGATGGCCGATAAGAAGAACTGAGCCAGCAGATTTTAGCAGGGCTTGAATATAGACATCCAAATGCTTTTTATACCCCCAGTAGCTAAAGGTGTACTCCTAAGTCCTCACCATAGCATGTGACATAGAGTGGGGACTGGAAAAGTAGAATAGGAGTCAGAAGCAGAATCAGTCAGTAAAGCAGACATTTCAGCAGATGAATAGAGTGACTCAGTCAGACCCACTGAAGTTCTACTGGACAAATGACCATTCCAACTTCTCCCTCAGCAGACGATATGCAGATATTGTCTGAAGCCCGACACTTACAACACAACTGCCATATGGCTAATGGGTCATGTTCAGTATGTGTATCTGGGAAATATTTGATGGGTGATTGTCCATTCAAGGAGATAAAAAATGCCGCATCAGTTCGACCAGCATTTCCAGCACCGCAGCAATCAAGAACTTAGAACATACAGGCAGGTGAGCCCCACTTCCTCCCCAGCAGCATGTCTTTGATCAGACACAGAGAAGAGCAAGAGTTGGAGTAGGCCTCAAGAGAAGCCAAGCTTACAATTTAACCGCAAAGGAAATTAGGGCGTCAGATGAAGTGGGAGCAGGAAGTGGTGCCCGGTACCCTGAGCAGGAACCCTAAAGATATTGTCGTGATCATTATCCCCATCTTTTGTGCCTTGAGTTGGTAATCTTCCCATGTCATCTCCACTTTATCATATTATTATCATCAACCCTAATCTCTTTCATGTTCGTCTCCTTCCTTACCGAAATTTCGAGCATAAAATTTTTGTGAGGTGGATAAATGTTAACACTCTAATCCCGAAATACGTACCTAGATATGTGTACTAATTTTTCGCTCGTATTATTCTATTTCCCGCTTTTTATTATTATTATTTGGTATCTGATCCGTATTCTGTGGGCCACAAGCCCAGCCCGAGCCTGATATTTTCCCTTCCTTTTTCTTTTTCTTCCTTTTCTTTTCCTTCTTTTTCTTTTATTTTCCCTTTTCTTTCTTTCCTTTTCCTCTCTTTCTTTTTCCTTTCTTTTTCTTTTTCTTTTTTCTTTTCTTTTTTTCTTCTTTCACACTCTTCTCCATTCTTCTCCCCCTTTCTTTTCTCTTCTCTTCTTCTTTCTTCTATTATCTTCCTCTCTCTTTCTCTTCTCCCTATCTCCCTCACCCCGACCACACTCTCCCACTCTCTCTTTCCTCTCTCCCTCTCTCCTTAACCTCCTTGCCGGCCTCCCCTTCACCCACATCGCTACCACTTCCACCACCCTCCTTTCTCTATCTTCTCCTCCTCTCATCACACCATTTCCACCATCATCACCCCCATCTCTGCCACCTTCACCACCCACATCACCATCAGCTCCACCATCTCCTCCATCACCACCATCTCCTCCACCACTTCACTTCCATACCACCATCATCTTCACCATAACACCACCACCAACTCTACCTCCATCACCTCACTCTGGCCTCCCCTCCTCCTTGCCAGCCGGCCACCCCCCACTGTGGTCGTTGTTGGCCCAAAGGCCCATCACTCAAGTTTTGATGATGATCAACTCATGTAGTTATAGTACTAATGATCTTGTGTTTAATTAGTCTCAGATTTATGATCAAGATCTTAGTTGGTGTTTAGCTTCGACAAAGGATTTAAAGTCAAGTTTTGGAGCTAGTACGGTTTGATTCAAGAGCCTATGCATCAAGACCACATCAAGTACTCAAGAGGAGTCTAGCTCTTTGGATCAAGTTTGGACCAAGTCAAGAGGAAAAGAAGACTTCAAGTGAAGACCTTCATGATCAAGACTTGAGTCTAGGTTCGTTTTAAGATTTTGTTTTTAGATAAAATGTAAAGGATAGAATAGTTGGTGGATTGCTCAAGTATACCATATACACTCATACACAAGATTTAGATGTGTTTTCATAAAAGACTTTTCATTTTGGCAAAATACCAGTTTGATTTTTGGAGTTTATTATATACATGTGTTTTTAACCAAAATCGTTTTAGTGCTTATTGTCAAAAACATAGATATTTCATCATTTATGTGTAGTGAATCATATCCATACACACCATGCTTTAAAAGTATTTAAAATATCTTGTTTTTGTATTTGGAGAAGTTTTGGAAAAATACGATTTTTATTTTTAGCCAAAATTTCTAAGTTACAAAAATCATTTAAAATATTTGTAACATGTCTTGATTTTACTCAAACATGTTTGTTTATCAAAGTATAATACTGAACCTATTTTTGTAGATTTTTCGTGAATTTATGGGATTTTATTTAAGACAAAAAGCTAATTTTTAAATCCCTAAAAGAGACTGTTCTGGCTTCTGCCGGTCGACCGAGCTAGGAGTCGGTCGACCGACTCGGTCGACCGACGTGTACAGACGTACACGCCAGTCTGGCTAGAGGGCCGGTCGACCGTCCAGGTCGACCGTCCAGAGAGCTCTGCTCTCTGGAAAGGCCCCGGTCGAACGGGTAGTCGACTGGATAGAGAGCCTGCTCTCTGTAGCCAGGCCACGACCGGGCCGGTCGACCGCTGGCCCAACGGTCAGAAATCTGATCGCTGGCCGGTCGACCGGGCGGTCGACCGACAGCAGCCAGAGCTGCTAACTGGGCTGTAACGGCTAGTTTTTGAGAGGCCTATAAATTGGGTCTTTCTTCAGCTGTTTTAGCTAAGATTTGAGAAGAGTTTTTGGGCTAGTTTTGCATACCTATTTCAGTGGTTATATCCACATGTTTTAGAGCTATATTTCCAAATCAAAAGAGAGTTTATCAAGAGTGTTTTTCAAAGTGATTTCTTGTGTTTTTCTCCACACATTCCATCCTAGTTTTCTACACAAATACTTGAGCTATCCATTGCTATATCTACCTATAGGGATCTTTATTGTGAGAGGATTTTAGGTGATCAAAGTGTTGTGATCACCAAAGTTCTACTTTGTACTTTGAGGAGGCGGACTTGCGGGTTCGCGTGTTTCGAGTTCGTGTGCGAACTCTTTGTAGAGGTGCGGCCGCGGCGAGCTAGTGGGCTTGAGGTGTGTTCTTGCGGGAATAAGTAAAGGGACTAGAGAGTCTAAGGAGTTCAAGTGTGAACTCGCCTTGTAGGTGTTGTGGTACCGAGTGAGCCGGTGGGATCGGTTTATAGTGGAAATTCTTCATAGTGTTGAAGGCGGAGACGTAGAGCAAGTGTGCTCGAACCTCAAAACAAATCTCCCGTGTTTGCGATTGCTCTCTCTATCTCTTACTTATCTTTATATCTTGCATGCTAATATTGTCTTTATCTTTATATGCTTGATATATTGTGAGCTTATTGTTATATGCTTGGGGATTGTTTGCTAACACTTGTATTCAACTAAGAGAGCCAACACGGCACCTCAACTCTTATTTAGAGGAATCTTGAGGAAGTCCAGAGCCCTTCACGGGGAATCCGGCTACACTCTTGTGTTATACTCGGTGTTTAGTTTAAGAAGTTTTAGTTTGCATTAAATAAGTTTTAATTTCGCATTAATTGACCATTAGATTAGCTAGTCACCTATTCACCCCCTTCTAGGTGATTACAGTCGTGCCTTTCCCTGAGACAATGCCCTCCTCCCTTGGCTGCCCCACTCTCTCCTCTTTTCCACTCTCACCTCTATGCTCCCTCTCTTTCCTCTTTTTCTTTCTCCTCTCTCTTATTTTATCTCTCCTCGCGCTTCGTGCATCGGATCCCACGTTCTCATTTCACCTTCGGGCAACTCTAGGCGAGTGCTCGTTATGTGTTTATGCGAGTACTTTTATTTATTTATGCGGATGTTGTTACTTGCTGGCGTGTGTTTGCGCAAGTGCTTGTGCTAATGTTTGTTAGTTGCTTATAAGAATGCTTGTTGCATGCTTGTGCGAGTGCCTTCACTTGTTTTTAGTCGTCGGGCTTAGCCTCCTGGCTTTCTTCAGCCTCCGGGCTCTCTTCAGCCTTCGGGCTTAACCTTCGGGTTCTACTAGCTCCGTCTAGTAGGTGAGCTTAGCACTCAGCGCTTTACCGCTAGCATCGCCCTAGCATGACTTCGCCATGTGCATTAGTGATCGCTCATACGCTAGCTTCACCGCGAGTGTTAGCCTCACGAGCGCGTTAGCTCGTAGCGCTATACACTAGCTTCGTCAAGTGCTTATCTCTATCGTGTGCCTAGCACTATGCACTGTGGACATGGTCTAGCTACGCTTTAGCTTTGCCTAACTCTGCTTGTCTACTTAATAGCTTAATTTATGATTGTTATTATTATGGTTGTGAAGAGTTTGAAATGGTTTTGTACTGATTTAACATGATCCTGTTATTTTGCTTGTACTGTATATTTTTTCTGGTACCATGATACTTCACTTTTAATCTCTTGAGGCCTAATCACTTGACTTGTAATTACTTGGCCTGTTCACGAGATCCCCTATTTGATAAGTCGTGAGCATCTTTTGTATTGTCCATATCTTGTAATTTATATATTGCACCTTTGTGATTTAATATACATATAATATTGAATCACACTCTGTAATAATTGTTTAGTTGCACTCTTTTTTGTTAGGATATATATTACATAGTGCTTTCGCACTCTGACTCCTGCCCATACTGATACTTAGCGTACATATGTGGGGTATTTTAGCCCAGCGTATGTATGTCACAGTAGCATCCCCATACCCGCCAGGGCGGGGCATTACAAGAGTGTATCTGGTGGCCAAGTGTAGAAGTTTTTGTGCCTCCACTCTGTCATTGGCTATCCTTCAAATAAATAATGATAAGATCTCTTCACCTGATGAGGTATCAAGGCAAAGGACCTCTCCAATCGGTCGTTGGACGCTCGAGGTTGGCAATGTGCTCGATAAGAATCTCTCGTCTGAACTGGAACTCTGTGGTTGCCCTCAGGTTAACAAGTGTATCAGCGTGATTATTTTTGGATCTGGCGACCTATTTGAAGTCGCATCGGAGGGATTTTAGACTTCACTCCGAGGTCCAGCTATAGGTACTCCACCATCCGAGCATCCCTTTTGATGTATTCCCCGCTGACTTAGAGTCATATTGAACTTCAAGCCCTGTGACATCGAGTGTGATAACCATTCAGAGTCCGGCTTGGATTGCCTCATACTCGGCTTCATTGTTGGAGGCCTAAAAACTGAGGGTAAAAGACTGTTCGATAAAAGATCCTTTTGGAGTGGTGAGGACAATCCCAATGCTTACCCCCGTACTATTTGAAGCTCCGTCCACATTTAGAACCCATTCTTCTAGTAAGTCATATTACACTGTGGCTCTCGGGGTGAAGTCAGCAATAAAGTCCGTCAAGACTTACCTTTGATTGTTGTCCTCAGTTCCTATCTGAGTGCATTGGGCCTCAGTTTCGATGCCCATTTCAATATCCGTTCCATTGCTTTAGGATTCTCTATAATGCTTCTCAGAGGATGCTTCGTGAGGACCGTGATTGGGATGGTTTAAAAGTAATGCTTGAGCTTCCTCGAGATGATAAAGAAAGCGAGCCCAACTTTTTCAGCCTTTGGTATCTGATTTGTGGTCCATTCATGAAATGGCTGATATAGTAAACCGATTTCTGAACGCCTTCATTTTCACGAATCAGGACTCCGTTCATGGCTGATTTCGAGATGGCCAGACAAAGGAACAACATCTCTTCCGAGGTGGGCTTAGACAAGAGTGGTGATGAAGCCAGATATCTCTTGAGACCTTGGAAAGCTGTCTTGCATTCTTCATTCCAGCGGAACTCGGCCCTGTTCTTCTTCAAGACATGGAAGAAGAGCTTACATTTGTTGGTGGATCAGCAGATGAATCGGTTCAGAGCAACGGGGCATCCATTCAACATCTAGATCTCTTTCACACATATGGGTGACTTCATGTTTAAGATGGTGGATATCTGGTCGTGGTCGGCCTCGATGCCCCGTTGAGTGACCAGATATCCTAAAAACTTCCCAAAAGCAACCTTGAATGTGTACTTCTTAGGGTTAAGCTTCACCTTGTACTTCCATAGGAGGTCGAAAGCTTCACCCAAATATTGGACATGATCCGTGTGCATGACACTTTTCACTAACATGTCATCAATATACACTTCCATTGTGCTCCCAATCAGATCCTTGAAGATCGTGTCAACCATGCGCTGGAAGGTGTCCCCGATATTTTTGAACCCAAAGGGCATCACCTTGTAGCAATAAATTTCCCGACCAGTAGTAAAGGCAACCTTGTCTTTATTTGGCGAGTGCATCTTGATCTGTTTGTACCCGGAGTAGGCGTCCATGAAGCTAAGATGTTCATGGCTTGTCATTGCCTCTACCATCTGATCGATCCTCAGGAGAGGGAAGCTATTCTTTGGGTAAGCTTCATTGAGGTTTGTTAATTCAATGCAGGCCCTCCACTTACCATTCTTCTTCTTCATGAGGACGGGATTGGAGAGCCAGTTAGGAGAATGTCTCTCAGATGAAGC
>JAVJIF010020405.1:0-77284 GCA_038442645.1 Agave tequilana | reverse complement strand
TTTATGGTATTTGGTTGGTAATGTAAAGTTATAAGTGGGAAAGTGTATTGGTTTACGGTGTTTGGTTGTCGTAATGTGTAAGTCATAAGTGAAAAAGTGACCACAAAATTAACTATTTGGTGATTTAAAAAATTTAAATATTGCAAATAAATACTAAATATTACAAAAATTAATATTATTTTAAAAATAATACATTTGTATGACCACAAAATTAACTATAAGTGGGTTGTAAGTGAGGATTATTCAGTTGCAAGTGAGTGGTAATTGTTTGAATATAAGTATGTGTATATTTGTTTGTCTTATATATGTGAACATATATGTGTGTTTTGATTGTGAATTGATCCTCTAAGAATGGTTCTCATGGATTCTGTGAATTTATGTGGGCTGTCGGATCTGATAGAGATCTGATTTTATTTGATTTGTTCTATCTGATGGCCCACATGAAAGGTCTCACAGAAATCTGTGAGAACCGTTCTTAGAGGATCAGCTCCCATGTTTTGATATATATACATATAAATATAAATATAAAATTATATGTGTGTTTCAATTTGAGTGTGTACGTAAATATGTATAGATTATATGTATGTGCGCACATATGTAAAACCATATAATGTATGTGTGTGTACAAGTATTATAGGCTGTAACTGTAACGTGCCCAAATTATTCAATTGTGCACTTCAGCAAGGAATCAGAAATAATACATTCACATCTATTTTTCTTTCTCTTTTCTCTGCATGTGATCTTCTCTCTCTTATCATCCCCTCTCACGTGGCGACAATCATGTCACCAGCTCCTATCCTCGCCCCTCCTCTTTGCCCCTTATTCCTCCTCTCCTCTTCGTGTCCGAAGGAAATAGCAAGACCAATAATATTGGAAATCACTTTGCTTTTTTGGTTAATTTCATCAAACTCATAGATCTCCATCTCTCAATTAGCACTAATCTTCAAGCGTCTCATCTATACACTACGTAATAAATGTCCCTTCACATCATGAGCACCGCTGTCAAAACCACCGTTGACCTCTCTCATCACTCGTCTAAGATCCTTCAAGGCTTGCATTCTAACAACTTAATCTACCACTTTATATAGTGTCAGACTTAAAATCTTCTCATTCTCTCGACTTCCATGCCGTCCAATTCTTGTGCACTAATTTCAGTACCATCACACTTTTCTTCTGCCACTATCTCAAGAAACCCAATTAGAAATTCACCTTCCAATATAAGTTATTATTGTAGAGTGAGAACAAGGAAGATGACATCGACTACACTCAGGTTATGTAGTTGGACAACAAAGAATCATTGACGCCCACCCCACCTTCTTCTGATAGCAGCTTGGTTTTATTTTTTGGCTGTTAGGACTTTCAAAGAGATCAAGTCCAAACACATGAATTATCGACTGCCTTTACGGCAAGGAGTTGTGGTAACTGTGGGTTCCACTGTGCCCGACATCATGGATGAGGATTGCGACAACAACTAGATGTTTGTTCAATGGTTAAGCAACAAGGGGAGGTCTCCTGTAACCAAAAACAGTTGCTAGCCTTAAGCGCGAACATCGCTGAATGGTGATCGATTTTTTTCTCAGACCATTTTTTAATGTTACTTCCTTAGTTTTTGAATGCAATGAACATTTTCCCCCAGTTTCTGGCTTCATGGCTTGGTTAAGTAATGGCTTAACTATTGTTCCTTTATTATTTTTATTATCTTTACAAGAAGTTTATATATATATATATATATATATATATATATATAATATATATATATATATATATATAATATATATATATATTATTTCAAGATTTTATGGGTTGGTATACGATTGGTTTCTTGTGAAGCGTTTGGAGACCATTTACAAGCGGTTTGTTATTTACCATTTTTTATTGTATAGTTTATATTAATATTTTATTGCAAATAATAGAATTATTATAGTTAAATGTCTGTTTGTTTGTAGCTGGTGCAAAACAAAACTACAACATCTTTTGACAAACGAAGGTATGTATACTTCAATATTTTATGTAATTTTTTTCACATTGTTATTTTCAAAACTAATTATTTCATATTTGTAAATTAGTGAGATAAAGTGGATTTAATGTATTCATGCATGTTATGTTTGCTTTTATGTATTTGCGTATAAATTAGATATATGTATATTTCTGTGAATGTTTGTGTATAAGTATTTGTTTCTATTTGTGTGTCATTATATATGTGAATACGTGTATGTATGTATGTATATGTGTATTTTTGTTTGTCTTTATATATATATATATATATATATATATATATATATATATATATATATATATATATATATTATATATATATATATGAGAAAAATGTATATCAGTCGACGGCTGAGAGACCCTCTCAGCCTGCGGTGACGTGGCATATTATTAGCCACATTAGAAAGGACGCCCGCCTATTGAAACAGTTGAAATTACTAAATGCCCATGCAGTAAAAAGGCAGTGGATCTGTATAGTTATTATTTTTTTTTATATTTCTGACGTTAGTCAATATTGTCACAATTATCTTTTATAACTGCGACCAAACTGCGAACAATTTCATCAAATCATTAAACTAATTTGAATGCTTCTTATTAATTTTTTTGTTTACTAATTTGAAATTTACTGATTTTGAATATAGTCGCAGTTTACTTTTTTTGGCATGTAATGTATAAATTATTATTATTATTTTTTACGTATGAATGCGGACAAGGACTGCGACTATGATCGCAGTGCTTAACGAGAGCAAGTCGTGGACGTTTTTTTTTTTGCTAGGTTAAATGTAATAACGGTGACAAAGAACTGATACTATAATCGCAGTTTACGTATTATTTTATATATTTGTTCTGAAAATCACCTAGAGGGGGGGGGGGTGAATAGGTGATAATGCTAATCAAAGGGCAAATTAAAAATTTAAAGCTACAACAATCACAATCAAGAATCACAAGATGAATGCAAGCAAGTAAGTATGATGAGCAAGTAATAAGTGCAAGCAAAGTAGAGTAAGAATTGCAAGAATGTAAACCAATCGCAAACACAAGGATATGTTATCGAGGTTCGAGCACCCAGCTCTACTCCCCGCCTTCCCCAGAAGGATTCCGACCACTTCCACTATCACAAAGATCTCAAATACAATGGAGTACCCAAGTCCTACAATCTCAAGAACAAGTAATTTCCTTGGTAGTCAAAAGACCACAAACTCTCTCTTTCAAATATCTCTTCCCTTACAAAGGTCCTTAGAGAATATTGAGTAGGAATGAAGCTCTTGTGTGTAAGGAGAAAAGAGAATTAATTCAGAGAGTATTTGAAAAAACCTTCAGAAAATCAGTGAGAAATTCAGCACAAAAACCAAGAAACAAGTCTCTTTTGAAAGCCTTAAACTTTTGAATTTTCTAGCAATAATTGTTGTAACCAATCTCTCCCCAAACACCCCTATTTATAGGAGAGGGCTAGGGTTTAGGGATAAAACATAATTACTGATGTTTAGGAGGTAATCAGATCAAAATATATCCTTAAACGAATTTTTAAACACAAAAGACAAAAATAAACAGCTCTTAAAAATCTGCCCGTTACTGTTCAAACGGTCAGATCGGTCGACTGGGCCGGTCGACCGGTAGTACAAAAATTCGACCGTTATAGGCTAGCGGTCGACCGACCCGGTCGACCGATAAAACCTGTGAGCAAAAACAATAGTCCGGTTGACCGCCCCGGTCGACCGACAGACATGCACATGGATACGTGCATCTACTAGAACTTCGGTCGACTGGTCCGGTCGACCGGACCAGACTGACACAGACTCGGTCGACTGCCCCGGTCGACCGGATCAGGTCAAAAATTGATTTTAGAAAAGAAAACAAAGAGGATTTTGATTTTAACAAAAATACTTTTGAACAGGGAATAGTATAAAACATAAATATATATCTGTAGGCAAAAACTTGTATGCAAAATATTTTTGTATGATTTATAAGAAATTATTTTGGAATAAGCATGTGCGCAAAAACATGTGTGATAGAGCTTTAAACCTATCCACTATTCTTTAACATACTATAAACTGAAAAACAAATTACATGAAGACTTCTTGAGCTATCTTCAAGTCTTTGAGCCATCCAATGCCTTGCTAGTGCCTTCTCTTCTATGATCCTTCCTTGATGTGCAATTTGCCTTCCTTGCTTTGTGGAACTTAGAAGTTCTTGCAATAGCTAAGCGAATGGTCTCTAAACATGGTACAAACCTGAAACTTATCTTAACAAACTTGTTAGTACCAAATAGCTCATATTGGTTTGTCATCATCAAAACACAAAACAATTGGAGAGTGTAACCTCTTGGGCCAACAATCTCCCCCTTTTTGATGATGACAAAACAAATAGGCTATTAAAAAAAATATAGGGAGGAGAAAACTCCCCCTCAAATTATGCTATACATAAAACACAAGAATATGCTCTAGATACCAATAATTGAAATGATGCACCAATTATTGAAACACAAAAATTGCTCTTGATACCAAAAATACCAAAACAACTAAAACACAAGAATACATGAATTCAAAAACTCATACATACATAAACATAAAACTCATAAAACAAATCTTTAAATTAAAGCATATAAATTCATATGGAACCAAGACCAAATGAACTTATTTTTGTCATGTAAACTTATTCTCCCCCTTTTTGTCATACATCAAAAAGGGTTATGAAAAACATGTCTATTCAATAATACAAACATTAAGTTCTCCACAAATAAACGAAAATCTAGCAAAATCAAGGGGTTTAGTGAAAATATCGGCTAGTTGTAAATCCGTGGAAACATAATCAATATCTATATCACCTTTCTCAAAATGATCTCTAAGAAAGTGATATCTAATCTCAATGTGCTTGGTCTTACTATGTTGATTTGCATTTTTGGTCATGTGTATAGTACTAGTATTATCACAAAATATTTTTATATGATCAAAGTGCAAATCAAAATCAAGGAGAGTATGTTTCATCCAAAGGACTTGTGCACAACAAGCCCCCGCGGCAACATACTCTGCCTCGGCGGTTGAGAGAGCTACGGAATTTTGTTTCCTAGAGGACCATGAAACAAGACAATTACCAAGAAATTGACATGTCCCACTAGTACTCTTTCTATCTACTCTACAACCCGCATAGTCGGCATCCGAATAACTAGTCATTGAAAAATCTATAGTTTTCGGATACCAAAGACCCATTCCAATAGTGCCCTTAATATAACGAATAATGCGTTTTATCGCAATAAGATGAGACTCTTTAGGACACGATTGAAATCTAGCACAAAGACACACACTAAACATGATATCCGGCCTACTTGCCGTCAAATATAAAAGACTTCCTATCATGCTTCTATATAATTTAATATCAACATTTTACCTTGTTCATCCTTATCAAGCTTGGTTGTAGTTGCCATTGGAGTGTTGCAAGCCTTTGATCCTTCAAGCCCAAACTTCTTTACTAGCTCCTTTGCGTACTTGGCTTGGTTAATGAAGGTTCCGTCTTGCAATTGCTTGATTTGGAGTCCAAGGAAGAAATTTAGCTCACCCATGGAAGACATTTCAAATTCTAGTTGCATTACCTTCTCAAAACCTTGCATAAAAGCTCATTAGTAGATCCAAAAATTATATCATCAACATAAATTTGCACAATTAAAATATCATTATCAACATGCTTAGTAAAAAGAGTTGTGTCTACTTTGCCTTTAATAAAATCATTTGAAATGAGAAAACTAGAAAGCCTTCATACCAAGCTCTTGGAGCTTGTTTCAATCCATACAAAGCTTTATCAAGTTTAAAAACAAAATCGGGATGAACATGATCAATAAAACCGGGAGGTTGAGAAACATAAACTTCTTCATTAATAAAACCATTTAAAAATGCACTTTTACATCCATTTGAAAAAGTTTAAAATTTTTAAAACATGCAAAAGCTAGTGTCATCCGTATGGCTTCAAGCCGTGCTACGGGTGCAAAGGTCTCCTCAAAGTCAATTCCCTCAACTTGAGTGTAACCTTGGGCCACTAACCTAGCTTTATTCCTAATGACATTTCCGGACTCATCCATCTTGTTCCTAAAGATCCACTTAGTACCAATTATTGGTCTATCGTGGGGCTTAGGAACAAGGTGCCAAACTTGGTTGCGCTCAAATTGATTGAGTTCCTCTTGCATGGCAAGCAACCAATATGGGTCCGTCTCGGCTTCGAGAATGCCTTTGGGTTCAAAATGAGAAATGAAAGCAAAGTTACCACATAGGTCATGGAGTTTGGAGCGCGTTGTGACTCCTTTAGATGCATCACCAAGATGAGCTCCTTAGGATGATTTGTAGCGTATCTCCAAGCTTTAGGAAGCGGTTGAGTGCTTTCCTCCTTATCCTCTTGAACTTCACCAATAGGGTCTAGCTTTTCTTCTTGAGCGGGTGAGTCCTTCAAGGATAGTCTCTCCATGTCTTCACCTAATGGTTCAATCTCTACAACATTCTCAACAACCACATTAGATTCTTCAAATTTAACATGCATGGATTCTTCAATGGTTTGAGAAGATCTAATGAAAACTCTATATGCTTTGCTAGTAGAGGAATATCCAACAAAGATAGCCTCATAAGCCTTAGCATCAAATTTACCCAAATTATCCTTAGTATTCAAAACAAAACACTTGCATCCAAAAACTTTAAAATATGCAACATTTGGTTTTCTAGAATGATACATTTCAAAAGAAGTTTTTGAAGAATTTTTGCATAAATAAATACGATTCGATATATAGCATGCGGTGTTTACGGCCTCGGCCCATAAATATTGAGGGAGGTCATATTCACTTATCATTGTCCTAGCCATCTCTTGAAGTGTTCTATTTTTCCTTTCTACAACTCCATTTTGTTGTGGAGTTCTAGGACAAGACATTTCATGCTTAATTCCCTTTTTATCACAATAAGTCATGAAGAGTTGGTTAACAAACTCACCACCTCTATCACTTCTTATTCTCAAAATCGGAAAACCCTTTTCTTTTTCAACTCTTTTCGAAAAATCTTAAATGAGAAAAAGTTTGATCTTTATTTTGTAAAAAGAAACCCAAGTAAAACGGGAGAAATCATCAACCAAAACAAATGCAAATCTACTTCCATTTAAACTCTTAGTTTTAGTTGGTCCAAAAAGATCCATATGAATTAATTCTAAAGGCCTAGTTGACATGATATCCTTGATTGGTTTAAAGGAAGACTTGGTTTGTTTCCCAAGTTGGCACGCACCACAAATGCGGTCTTTCTCAAAATTCAAGCAAGGTATACCCTTCACCAATTCCTTTGAATTAATCCTAGAAATATGGTCAAAAGATGCATGTCCTAATCTTCTATGCCAAAGCCAAGAATTTTCATCAAAAGCATTCAAGCATTTAGTAGAACAATCTAAATTAAGCATGTCAATGATATAAACATTATTATCACGAAAACCGGTAAGAATACAAACATCGGATTTAACATCAAAAATCTTGCATGAGGAATCATCAAAAACAACTTTAAGTCCACGGTCACAAAGTTGACTAATGCTAAGCAATTATGTTTTAAACCATCTACTAAAACAACATTCTCAATAATAGGAGATGCACCAATTTGAATGTTACCTATACCGATGATAGTTCCTTTGGAGTCATCCCCGAAGGTGACGGTGCCACCTTCCATGTACCTTGATAGGGTGTGAAGTTGTTGATGTCCCATGTCATGTGTCTTGAACAACCACTATCAAGGTACCACCGCTCCCTACGTCTTGGAGCTTTGGTGTGTACCTACATCAAACAATTTAAGACTTGATTTTGGTACCCACATTTCTTGGGTCCTCTAGGGTTAGTGTCATGAACCCAAACAAGATTATTTGTTCTATTTAGTTGATCATAGCAAAACTTAGCTAAATGTCCATTTTTACCACAATATGTGCATCTATACACTCTACCATATTTAAAAGCATAGTGAGTGTGTGATTTGTGAGCATGAGCATTGTGAGCATGAGCATGAGAGGTTTTAGCTTGTGAAGTGTTAGCATGTGAAGTGTGCTTTTTAGAAAACATGTTCTCAAGTTTCTTAGTATTGAAAGCACAATCATTTAAAACTTTTTCGAAATCATTCATTTGGATTTAAAAGAAGAAATTTCTTTTTCATCAATAATAGGAGATTTTGCCTTACAAGTACTCTTATAGGCACAAAATTCTTTTTGCATGGAAATGAAATTAGAAGAAACATCATCTTTTTCTTTAGAAACAATGGCAAGTTGATTCTTAAGAAAAGCAACTTCTTTTTGTAATTTTAAGCATTCAAGTTTCTTATTATCATAAGTTTCAGAAAGTTCTACAAAGGCATGAACTAGAACTTCCTTACTTAGTTCATCATCTTCATCATCAAGGGATTGAGGGGTTACCTTAGGTGTGTTTGCCATGAAACACATATTAGCTTGATCCACCTCCTCTTCGGACTCGCTTTCCGAATCCCATGTTGCTTTGTAGGCTTTCTTCTCCTCCGGTTTCTTTGGCTTGAAGGAGGAAGTCATCTTCTTCTTGAACTCCGGACAATCCGCCATGATATGTCCGGGTTTGCGGCAATTATAGCAAATGATCTTCCGCTCCTCTTTGCCTTCGAATCTTCTCTGGAAGTTGAACTTGTTCTTTCGGTACAACCTCTTGACATTCCGCACAAGTAGAGTTAGCTCCTCATCTTCTTCTTCGTCTTCATCATCGTCATCATTGGTGGATGAAGTCTTGAAGGCTATGGATTTCTTCTTTGAAGTAGTGGCTTCTTCTCTTGCCTTCTCTCCATCTCATGGGTCTTTAGGTTCCCAATGAGACTAATGATGTCCATCTCGTCCTTGTCATTCAACTCCTTTAAGGTGGTGGCCTTGATCTCCCATGAAGAAGGAAGAGCCCGTATCACTTTGCGCACCTTTTGATCATTGGAGATGACGTCACCTAATGAAGAAAGACCATTTGTAATTTTAGTGAAACGAGTAATCATACAATCAATGGATTCATCATCAAGCATTTTAAATGATTCATATTGAGACCTCAAGAGATCTATCTTAGCTCTCTTGACTTGTGAAGTCCCTTCATGTGTGACCAATAAGTGTTGCCAAATCTCATAGGCGGATTGGCAATGAATTACCGTGTAAGGTCATCCTCATTCAAGGCGGTTAATAGGGAGTTTTGGGCTTTGGAGTTAGCCTCATATTCTCTAAAGTTGAAGTCGGTCCAAGTGCTCTCATCACTATCGGGTGCTACATAGGGTTTAGTCAAGGACTTGGCCACTAAGTTACCCAAAGATTGCAAAAATATAGTCATCCTAACCTTCCAAATTGGGAAATTAAGTCCATCAAATTTAGGAGGGGTTTTGATGTTATCGGCCATGTTTACTAGTGATGAATGAATGAATGAATGAATGATTAGCAAATATTAAGGATCTCTCTATGGATGTTAAGCCAAACCTAGAGTCCAAGCTCTGATACCAATTGAAAATCACCTAGAGGGGGGGGGGTGAATAGGTGATAATGCTAATCAAAGGGCAAATTAAAAATTTAAAGTTACAACAATCACAATCAAGAATCACAAGATGAATGCAAGCAAGTAAGTATGATGAGCAAGTAATAAGTGCAAGCAAAGTAGAGTAAGAATTGCAAGAATGTAAACTAATCGCAAACACAAGGATATGTTATCGAGGTTCGAGCACCCAGCTCTACTCCCCGCCTTCCCAGAAGGATTCCGACCACTTCCACTATCACAAAGATCTCAAATACAATGGAGTACCCAAATCTCAAGAACAAGTAATTTCCTTGGTAGTCAAAAGACCACAAACTCTCTCTTTCAAATATCTCTTCCCTTACAAAGGTCCTTAGAGAATATTGAGTAGGAATGAAGCTCTTGTGTGTAAGGAGAAAAGAGAATTAATTCAGAGAGTATTTGAAAACCCTTCAGAAAATCAGTGAGAAATTCAGCACAAAAACCAAGAAACAAGTCTCTTTTGAAAGCCTTAAACTTTTGAATTCTAGCAATAATTGTTGTAACCAATCTCTCCCCAAACACCCCTATTTATAGGAGAGGGCTAGGGTTTAGGGATAAAACATAATTACTGATGTTTAGGAGGTAATCAGATCAAAATATATCCTTAAACGAATTTTAAACACAAAAGACAAAAATAAACAGCTCTTAAAAATCTGCCCGTTACTGTTCAAACGGTCAGATCGGTCGACTGGGCGGTCGACCGGTAGTACAAAAATTCGACCGTTATAGGCTAGCGGTCGACCGACCCGGTCGACCGATAAAACCTGTGAGCAAAAACAATAGTCCGGTCGACCGCCCCGGTCGACCGACAGACATGCACATGGATACGTGCATCTGTCAGAACTTCGGTCGACTGGTCCGGTCGACCGGACCAGACTGACACAGACTCGGTCGACTGCCCCGGTCGACCGGATCAGGTCAAAAAATTGATTTTAGAAAAGAAAACAAAGAGGATTTTGATTTTAACAAAAATACTTTTGAACAGGGAATAGTATAAAACATAAATATATATCTGTAGGCAAAAACTTGTATGCAAAATATTTTTGTATGATTTATAAGAAATTATTTTGGAATAAGCATGTGCGCAAAAAACGTGTGTGATAGAGCTTCAAACCTATCCACTATTCTTTAACATACTATAAACTGAAAAACAAATTACATGAAGACTTCTTGAGCTATCTTCAAGTCTTTGAGCCATCCAATGCCTTGCTAGTGCCTTCTCTTCTATGATCCTTCCTTGATGTGCAATTTGCCTTCCTTGCTTTGTGGAACTTAGAAGTTCTTGCAATAGCTAAGCGAATGGTCTCTAAACATGGTACAAACCTGAAACTTATCTTAACAAACTTGTTAGTACCAAATAGCTCATATTGGTTTGTCATCATCAAAACACAAAACAATTGGAGAGTGTAACCTCTTGGGCCAACATGTTCTTCACTGTGACTGTTGTCTCAGCCGCCTATAAACTATTAAATTTTTTTTTCATATAGCATGAGTTCAAGGACTGCGACTATGGTCGCAGTACTCACGACAGTATTTTTTGTGGATGAATTTTTTACTAAGTTTAATGTAATAACGGTGACTAAGTACTGATACTATAGTCGCAGTTTACGTATGATTTTATATATTTTCTCTTCACTGTAACAGTTGTCTCAGCCGCCTATAAACTACGAATTTTTTTACTTATTGCATGCGAAGTAGGACTGCGATTATGGTCGCAGTGTTTAACGACAGCAGTCGCAGTTTCTACTTTGTGATATACAGTGAAATATACTGATTTGAGAGGAGTACGATAATGTTCGCAATATTATCTGTTTATATATTTTAATTTTGGACTGCGATCATGGTAACTGTTTTTAACTTTATTTAATTCAAAACGATCAAAGTTTATGACTGGACAGCGACCGTGGTCGCAGTTTTCATATGTAATTATTGAAGTAAATTTTATTTATAACATAATATGGTCAGAAAGAGACCTTGCAAAAAAAAAAAGAGCATTAAAAGCTCTTAAAAGAAGACAAAATAACGTTGAATATCAGAAGATCAGGAAATCCTAATCCTCGTCGTCATCGCCATCATAAGCAGATTCGTCGTCTTCATTCTCCTCGTCTTCCTGTTCATCACTTATTTCCTCATCATCTTCCTGTTTTTGAGAGTTTTTTGGTTCATCGATAAACTCCCAGAATGGATCGTCTCTATCAACCTCTTTGTCCGATCCGCGTCGAGAAAGCGTGCCTCCAGCATCAGAGGACATGCTTTCATCAAGCATGTCTCTGTCAAGTGGCAGAGGGATAATTTCCTCCTCACTAAGCCCCATGAAAACTTCATCATCCTCATGAAGAGGATCAGTTAAAATATTATTTGATTTAGTGAGATAGTCAAAAGGAGTGAAGTCCAGACTGGTATCAGATTCACTAGAATACCCTGAAGAAAGAGGACCGGTGGGGGAATGATTGAAGTTGAAATCTGAGTGTTCAGAGGAAGAAGATGAGGAAGACATGATTCAAGAATGAATTGTTTTCTGAAAGTTTGTGAAATCAAATTGAAAAGGAAGAGCAAAAATATAGTTTTTAGATATGAGATAATATATTAGTTACAAGCACTATATAATGGTCAATAATGTGAAAGAACATGAATAGTAATAATAATTGTTATAGGTGACGGTTGAGTATTGGAAGAAGTGGTTAATTTTATTTGATTTGTTCTATCTGATGGCCCCAATGAAAGGTCTCACAGAAATCTGTGAGAACCGTTCTTAGAGGATCAGCTCCCATATTTTGATATATATACATATAAATAGAAATATAAAATATATGTGTGTTTCAATTTGAGTGTGTACGTAAATATGTATAGATTATATGTATGTGCGCACATATGTAAAACCATATAATTTATGTGTGTGTATAAGTATTATAGGCTGTAACTGTAACGTGCCCAAATTATTCAATTGTGCACTTCAGCAAGGAATCAGAAATAATACATTCACATCTATTTTCTCTCTCTTTTCTCTTGCATGTGATCTTCTCTCTCTTATCATCCCCTCTCACGTGGCGACAATCATGTCACCAGCTCCTATCCTCGCCCCTCCTCTTTGCACCTTATTCCTCCTCTCCTCTTCGTGTCCGAAGGAAATAGCAAGACCAATAATATTGGAAATCACTTTGCTTTTTTGGTTAATTTCATCAAACTCATAGATCTCCATCTCCCAATTAGCACTAATCTTCAAGCGTCTCATCTATACACTACGTAATAAATGTCCCTTCACATCATAAGCACCGCTGTCAAAACCACCTTTGACCTCTCTCATCACTCGTCTAAGATCCTTCAAGGCTTGCATTCTAACAACTTAATCTACCACTTTATATAGTGTCAGACTTAAAATCTTCTCATTCTCTCGACTTCCATGCCGTCCAATTCTTGTGCACTAATTTCAGTACCATCACACTTTTCTTTTGCCACTATCTCAAGAAACCCAATTAGAAATTCACCTTCCAAGATAAGTTATTATTGTAGAGTGAGAACAAGGAAGATGACATCGACTACACTCAGGTTATGTAGTTGGACAACAAAGAATCATTGACGCCCGCCCCACCTTCTTCTGATAGCAGCTTGGTTTTATTTTTTTGGCTGTTAGGACTTTCAAAGAGATCAAGTCCAAACACATGAATTATCGACTGCCTTTACGGCAAGGAGTTGTGGTAACTGTGGGTTCCACGGTGCCCGACATCATGGATGAGGATTGCGACAACAACTAGATGTTTGTTCAATGGTTAAGCAACAAGGGGAGGTCTCCTGTAACCAAAAACAGTTGCTAGCCTTAAGCGCGAACATCGCTGAATGGTGATCGATTTTTTTTCTCAGACCATTTTTAATGTTACTTCCATTAGTTTTTGAATGCAATTGAACATTTTCCCCCAGTTTCTGGCTTCATGGCTTGGCTTAAGTAATGTCTTAACTATTTGTTCCTTTATTGTTTTTATTATCTTTACAAGAAGTTTATATATATATATTATTTCAAGAATTTGTGGGTTGGTATACGATTGGTTTCTTGTGAAGCGTTTGGAGACCATTTACAAGCAGTTTGTTATTTACCATTTTTTGTTGTATAGTTTATATTAATATTTTATTGCAAATAAATAGAATTATTATAGTTAAATGTCTGTTTGTTTGTAGCTGGTGCAAAACAAAACTACAACATCTTTTGACAAACGAAGGTATGTATACTTCAATATTTTATGTAATTTTTTTCACATTGTTATTTTCAAAACTAATTATTTCATATTTGTAAGTTAGTGAGATAAAGTGGATTTACATGTATTCATGCATGTTATGTTTGCTTTTATGTATTTGCGTATAAATTAGATATATGTATATTTCTGTGAATGTTTGTGTATAAGTATTTGTTTCTATTTGTGTGTCATTATATATGTGAATACGTGCATGTATGTATGTATATGTGTATTTTGTTTGTCTTTATATATATATATTATATATATATATATATATATATATATATATATATGAGAAAAATGTATATCAGTCGACGGCTGAGAGACCCTCTCAGCCTGCGGTGACGTGGCATATTATTAGCCACATTAGAAAGGACGCCCAGCCTATTGAAACAGTTGAAATTACTAAATGCCCATGCAGTAAAAGGCAGTGGATCTGTATAGTTTATTATTTTTTTATATTTCTGACGTTAGTCAATATTGTCACAATTATCTTTATAACTGCGACCAAACTGCGAACAATTTCATCAAATCATTAAACTAATTTGAATGCTTCTTTATTAATTTTTTTGTTTACTAATTTGAAATTTACTGATTTTGAATATAGTCGCAGTTTACTTTTTTTGGCATGTAATGTATAAATTATTATTATTATTTTTTTACGTATTGAATGCGGACAAGGACTGCGACTATGATCGCAGTGCTTAACGAGTGCTAGTCGTGGACGTTTTTTTTGCTAGGTTAAATGTAATAACGGTGACAAAGAACTGATACTATAATCGCAGTTTACGTATTATTTATATATTTGTTCTTCGCTGTGACTGTTGTCTCAGCCGCCTATAAACTATTAAATTTTTTTCATATAGCATGAGTTCAAGGACTGCGACTATGGTCGCAGTACTCACGACAGTATTTTTTGTGGATGAATTTTTTACTAAGTTAAATGTAATAACGGTGACTAAGTACTGATACTATAGTCGCAGTTTACGTATGATTTTATATATTTTCTCTTCACTGTAACAGTTGTCTCAGCCGCCTATAAACTACGAATTTTTTACTTATTGCATGCGAAGTAGGACTGCGATTATGGTCGCAGTGTTTAACGACAGCAGTCACAGTTTTCTACTTTGTGATATACAGTGAAATATACTGATTTGAGAGGAGTACGATAATGTTCGCAATATTATCTGTTTATATATTTTAATTTTGGACTGCGATCATGGTAACTGTTTTTAACTTTATTTAATTCAAAACGATCAAACTGTTTATGACTGGACAGCGACCGTGGTTGCAGTTTTCATATGTAATTATTGAAGTAAATTTTATTTATAACATAATATGGTCAGAAAGAGACCTTGCAAAAAAAAGTGCATTAAAAGCTCTTAAAAGAAGACAAAATAACGTTGAATATCAGAAGATCAGGAAATCCTAATCCTCGTCGTCATCACCATCATAAGCAGATTCGTCGTCTTCATTCTCCTCGTCTTCCTGTTCATCACTTATTTCCTCATCATCTTCCTGTTTTTGAGAGTTTTTTGGTTCATCGATAAACTCCCAGAATGGATCGTCTCTATCAACCTCTTTGTCCGATCCGTGTCGAGAAAGCGAGCCTCCAGCATCAGAGGACATGCTTTCATCAAGCATGTCTCTGTCAAGTGGCAGAGGGATAATTTCCTCCTCACTAAGCCCCATGAAAACTTCATCATCCTCATGAAGAGGATCAGTTAAAATATTATTTGATGTAGTGAGATAGTCAAAAGGAGTGAAGTCCAGACTGGTATCAGATTCACTAGAATACCTGAAGAAAGAGGACCGGTGGGGGAATGATTGAAGTTGAAATCTGAGTGTTCAGAGGAAGAAGATGGGGAAGACATGATTCAAGAATGAATTGTTTTCTGAAAGTTTGTGAAATCAAATTGAAAAGGAAGAGCAAAAATATAGTTTTAGATATGAGATAATATATTAGTTACAAGCACTATATAAAGGTCAATAATGTGAAAGAACATGAATAGTAATAATAATTGTTATAGGTGACGGTTGAGTATTGGAAGAAGTGGTTAAAAAAATTAAATATTTAATTGAAGAGTTATGGCGGGAGAATCCGAAGAGTTCCTTTTTTCCAGAGGTTTACTAAGTGAAGTACAAATTAACTTTATAGAATGTTTTTCCTATATCTTTCAGTTACGTATGATGCACATCTTTCCTTTATCGAGATTAATATTAGTGCATCTCTTTTTTCGAGACTGTTGTTGTATCACGGTATATAGAATATTAATTATTTCATTTAATTCAGTGTAATTAATATAATATTTTATAAGATGTGATATACGTCTTCCTGATCTCAGGGTAGCATGGCTAATCTACTTTGTAAAACTATCAAAAATCTGTTACATAAGGCATGCGAAAAAAGATAGCGACTTTGGTCGCAGTGCTGACAAAAGATTGCGACTTTGGTCGCTGTGCTGAACGAGGTCGCAGTGCTGAACGATAGCATGTTTCGTCTGTTATTTTTATGCGAATAAGGAATGCAAATAGGGTCGCAGATGTGATATAGAATTGAAAGTTATATTATATTAAGTCTGCGACCATGGACGCAGTGATAGAAAGTGCGACCATGGACGCAATGATAACAATAATTTTTTTATGTTTCAAACATGTTTTTTACTTTTCAATGATGAATTGAAAGTTATATTATATTAAGTCTGCGACCATGGACGCAGTGATAGAAAGTGCGACCATGGACGCAGTGATAACAATAGTTTTTTTATGTTTCAAACATGTTTTTTTACTTTTCAATGATGAATTGAAAGTTATATTATATTAAGTCTGCGACCATGGACGCAGTGATAGAAAGTGCGACCATGGACGCAGTGATAACAATAGTTTTTTATGTTTCAAACATGTTTTTTTACTTTTCAATGATGCTGTTTATTTCACATTATCTTGATCCAAATTTTTTCTATTATATTTTCGATGTAGTAGAATTAGGATTTTATAACTGTAGATATATTCATCTGAAAATTCTTTAGGTAAATTTTGTTTGTGGATGAGTTTATGCTAGTTTAGAAGTAAAAAAGGGGTATTTTGTCAATTTGATTCACGATTCTTTAGGCGGGATTTTTTGATTTTTTTGGCGCCTACACTTTGCGACCGATATGTGGCATATATTTAGCCACGTCACCGCCGGCTGAGAAACTCTCTCAGCCGTCGGCTGAGGTACAGTAACCCCTATATGTGTGTGTGTGTGTGTGTGTGTGTGTGTGTGTGTGTGTGTGTGTAGATATATAGAAATATGAATGGAAATATATAAGGTATCTATAAGTTTCAATTTGACTATGTATATAAATATGTATAGTTTAGATGCATTTGCACATATATGTAAGTATATATAATTTATATATGTTGTATGTATGTGTGTGTACATGTATTAATGTAGGCTTGAACTTGCTTTAGTTAATTGCGCACTTTCACCAAGGATTCGGAAATAACACATTCGCATTTCTTTTTTTCTCCTTTTCCTTCCTTGTTTTGCGTGCAATCTTCTCTCTTGTAATCCCCTCTCTTTTGCGAGGGCAATCAAGTCATCACCACCTCTTCTCTCCTCTCCATGTGTAATACCCTGTTTGCAAAATACTTATATACGTTTTCTGATTTTTTAATCATTTTTTTCGATTTTCTTCCCGTATTTATTTTTACTTGTGTTTAGTTTTGTGATTATTTTGCATCAGATCTGGATTCTTAGACTCAGAGTCAGCCCAAGTCTGAACCAGGAACCCGATCATAGTACATTGCTTGATTTGGCCTTTTGGTTGTCAGATTTGACAGATTTCAGTTTCAAATATGATTTTTCAATATTTTAGATTTTTCATAATTTTTTAGAATTTTTCTGAATTATGCTGTAAAATCTTCAAAATCGGTATTGACCAACATCGCCGCTCGAATTTTTAATTTACAAACAGAGTTGAATTTCTAGAAACTGCTTTCACATTATTCTTCAGGATTGCATTTTCTATCTTAATGTATTTTTAGAGATTTCTCTAAATTTATCAAAATTCGACCGAATTTGGTCTTAACCGGGTATCACCAGTTGATTCTAGAATTTTTAATTTGAAAATGGAATCGAATATCTTGAATCTGATTTCACCATGTACTTCAATATAACATTCTGTATTTTCGGGAATTTTGGGGACTTTTTTGAGTTACTTTATTTTCCCTACATTTTCGGTGTTTTCTCGGATTCGGAGTTTATACCTGGGTATTTTCCTTTTTTTCCCTTTTTCTCCTCTACTTCTTTTCTATCTTTTTCTTTTTCTTTTCCCAATTTTTCTCCTCCACACAATCCCCCCAAAGTGTCTTCTCCTTCCTCCCACTAATTCTCTCTCCTCCCTCTCTCTCCTGGTTGAACGCGAGGCTTAGCCCCAGGCCTGAATGTGGGTCTTCCCCTTTGCTGAACGCGGGCCTTCTCCCTCTCCCTCTTATATATATATATATATATATATATATATATATATATATATATATATATATATATATATATATCTCTCTCTCTCTCTCTCTCTCTTCCAACAGCCACCACCCCAATTCCACCTGGCTGGCGACCAACCCGGTGACCCCAAGGTGGTGGCAGCGACCCCTCAACATTGGCCAAGTTTCAGACGCCACCATCCCTTCTCATTTCCTCCTCCTTCACTTCACCACAAATCCACCACCATTTCCATCCTTTTCTTCAAATTCAATCACCACTTCCCAATTCTCCACCATCATCCTCTTCCTCATCATCAACTACATCCACCACCACCAATTCATCTCCTCCCCTACAAAATTCATCACCACCGCTACCTAAACCCACCATCTCCAAATTTTCCAAATCCGCCACCACCACCACACCAAATCACCACCTCCAATTCCACCACCATAACTCCCTACTTCTCCTATCTCCTTCAATTTCAAAATCCTACCACACAAATAACCATCACCACCACAACCATCATCATCTCCAACTCCACCACCTCACCTTCCCGCCCTCCTCCGGTTGGCCAGCGCCACCGTCGGCCACCAGCGGCTGGCGTCGCCCCTGACGCCCCTTGGGCCCACGGCTGCGTCGTGGGCCCCCCTCCTAGCCCTGTGCATGAGCATGGAACCAACCCCCCTCTTTCTCTTTTTTCTTCTTTCTCTGAACTCTCTCTCTCTTGAATTTCTCACCCCCTCTTTCCTTTTCCCGTAATTCTCCTCTCTTCTCTCTCTTGATTTCTCTCTCCATACAATATTATACAGAGCAAAGTGCCACACCACACACGTGATGGGGGCCACCTCTTGGTATCCGTGGGGGCCACCTCTAGGTATCCACTACCGCATCCGTGGTACTCTAGCCCTCCTGACCCAGCACTTAGCACGTAACAGTAATAATATTAGGAACGCGTGATATTTGATCTCTCCTTGTTTGGATATTGATACTCACATATCAAATCCAAATGAGTTCTACTAGAGTATACGTTCTGGCATGAACTACCAGTGGTGTGAGACACTGGTAGGGGGACGATTAAAATATCAGATGGTACTAATTTATTGGATAACTCAAAGCATCAACTTACATTATATTATAACTAGGTTGTCCGCATTTGCATTTCCCTTCTGTTGTAACTTAATTACCTCACAATAATAATTTCAAAAGTGAATGTTATCTGTTCACTTTCCCGTTTAGATAATGGTATCTGCGTATCATAGTTCGGATGTGTCCTACTGAATTGCGAAGTCCGGTATAAACTGCCAGTGGTATGAGGCACTGAAGGGGAATAAATAAAATAGCAAGCGATATTGATTATTAATATTGTTTTATAATTAAGTTATCTTGCCCACCTTCTTATATATTATTTCATGTGCTACAGTGATTACTCTTGATACTCTTATTTACTGGATTGTACTTGCACGCAGACAACTCGGGTTATATGAACTTGGACTATGGTGACATGAGATATAAGGTATATATATGAGGGTTTTTTTGTTTGGATTATTTCTTCGATATACTGAACTGATGAATCTGTAATCTGAGATTACACATGTTTTGCCCACACTTGCTTTAATGTTTATCGTGTGTTGGTGTGTGTCTGTGCTCACGACACAGTTTTTCAATACATGCCTTTCTGATACGGATTTATCTATACACGTGTGCTTGTTTATACACGCCAATTGGCACTTATCTTACCACTCATTGGGAAGTTTTCTAACTCCCCTGAACCCGCATGTCCAGATCTCGGAGCTTAGATCGTGGTGGACTTCCCGTTGATCAGAGTTCACAGCGGTAGCGTAGTGGATCAGCAGTTGATTGTCCGGAGCTTCTATTCTTCGAGCCCCTTCTTTACAGGCTCTTGAGATAGCCCTTGCAGCTTGTGAGCACATTCCAGCTTGTGTTCCTTGTAAATCATATTTTTGCACCTCTTAGTGATGTAATATTCATGTAATATTAGATCATGCTCCGTGATAACAGTATACTTGTATCATTTTACTAGAATGTATATTATCACTGCGCTTCTGTACTCTGAATCCTGCATGTACTAATGCTTAGTGTACGTATATGAGAATATTGTCGCCCTGCATATGTACATCACAGTAGCATCTTCGCATCCAGGTGTTACAGCATGGTATCAGAGCCTGGGCTCTCACATCTTCAGTACAACCAGTCGGCAGATTAATGTGATATTAATTTGCAACTGGGCGCATGAGTCATAGTTATACATTCCAACCACAAGTACTAAGTTATCTATTCCGTCATGATCATCTCTCACTTGAATCCTGAAACTTCTCATCTTTTCATATTTCAGTTTCCTGTTGACCTTAGACCAACTCAAACATGGAAATACGGGGAAATCGTGATGGTTTTGGCTCTTCTCAGGGTGGTCCTAGTGAAAGCAACGATGATCAGATGAGACTCCTGCAGAGCGTGATGGAAAACTGATAAAATCAGACAAAGATCTTACACCAGGGTTTATTGACGACACCTCGTGATTAGAGGCTAGGGAATGTGATCCATTTCAGAAGGCTGCAACTTGCTGTGTTTTCTAAAACTGAAAGGTCGTTGGATGCAGAGCTATGGCTGATGGACACAATAGATCTTATGAAAGCAGCTTGAATCCCATATGAGAAACAGGTGAAAATGGCTAAGATACAACTAAGGAATGTTGCAAGAACCTGGTGGTTGGCAGAAGAAGTAAGGCTAGAGGGGCCCATCACTTGGGACCTGTTCTCAAAGAGTTTTTATGAGGTTCTTCCCTATGATGGCACAGAAAGAGATGAAAGAACAATTTATCAGATTGCAGTAGAAGGATCGAACTGCAGACGAGTATGTTGTTGAGTTTATGCGACTTAGCCGGTTCACACCGTACATGGTGATCGATGAGGAGGATCAAGGCGAGCTATGAAAATTCAGATGTTTCTTCTACCCAGCAGCTCAAAATGTATTCTCAGGTTCCACCATCGCTCATGAGGTAGATGGGGATTGGAGAAGAAGTGTTAGGATCAAATGCAGAAGACGTCGATGAAGAGACCCTTCTGGTTGATAGATGATCATTGAAACCCTTTGGCCATACGTTCTCTGCGGAGAATATGTGAGTTCTGCCAGAAACACGAACACCTACAACAGAACTGCCGGAAAGCATATGGATTATGCTTTGTGTGCAGGTTCGTAGATCATTCGAAGAGTAACTGTTTGTTCAGGAAGGCAAGGAATGTTGCATCGGTCCGATCAGTACTTCTAGCACCACTGGTGAGGAGGAACTCAGGACCCGATGGCAGGAGAACTCCAAGAGCCAGAGACAATGGCAGAAGGACGAAAGCATATGAGCTGACCACAGGAGAAGCCAGGGTATCAGATGAAATAGGAACTGGAAAGTGGTGCCCAATATTTAGAACAAGAACCCTGAAGGTGTCACCCGTAACCCTTCTCCCCATTGTTTTCATGTTTTAAGTTGGTAAATTTTCCATATTGAATCCCCCTTATCATATTGTTAGCATCCACCCGATTTTCCGTGTTCACCTCTTTTTCCATGATGTTCTTATCTCTTCCGTGTTCATCTTTCTCTTATCGAAATTTTGAGGATGAAATTTTTTGTAAGGTGGATATATTGTAGCACCATGTTCCTGGAACACATACTTAGATACGTGTTTTGATTTTGTCGATTGTATATTTTTGATTTTCTCCCCGTATTCATTTTTCTTATGTTTAGTTATGTGATTATTTTGCATCAAATCGGGATTATTGGACTCAGAGTCAGCTTGAGTCTGAACTGCGAACCAGATTTTAGTGTACTACTTGATTTGGCCTTTTTGATAGTCAAATTTGACCGATTTTAGTTTCAAATGTCGTTTTTCAATATTTTAGATTTTCATGATTTTTGGGAATTTTTTTGAATTATGCTGTAAAATCTTCAAAATCAGTATCGATTGGCATTGCTGATCATTTCTCAGATTTTTAATTTACAAGTGGAGTTGAATTTTAGAAACTACTTTCACACATTGTTCCTCTGGACGCATTTTCTATCATAACACATTTTTGGAGATTTTTCTGAATTTATCAAAATTTGACCGAATTTGGTGTCGACCGGTATCACCGGTTGATTCCAGTATTTTTAATTTGAAAACAGAGTTGAATTTCTTAAATCTGATTTCATCATATACCTTAATATAATATTCTCTATTTTGAGAATTTTTTGAGACTTTTCCTACTTTATTTTTTTGATATTCTGGTGTTTTCGATGTTTCCCAGATCCAGAGTTTTTATACACTGATATTTTCCTTTCTTTTCTTTCCTTTCTTTTTTCTCCTGCACTCCTTTTCTCTTTTTCTTTCTTTCTTTTTTCTTTTTCCCAATTTTTTCACCTCCACACAATCCCCCCAAAATATCTTCTTCTCCACTAGCTCTCTCTCTCTCTCTCTCTCTCTCTCTCTCTCTCTCTCTCTCTCTCTCCTGGTTGAACGCGGGGCTCAGTCCCATGCCTGAAAATGGGTCTTCTCCTTTGCTATACGTCGACCAAGCTTCAAACACCACCATCCATACTTCTCATCTCCTCCACTTCATCACAAATCCACCACTATCTCTATCCTATTCTTCAAATTCAACCACCACTTCTCGATTCTCCACCATCATCTCCACCATCACCCTCTTCCTCATCCTTCAGCTTCCACCGCCAATTCATCTCCTCTACTACCAAATTCTTCATCACCACCACCTAAACCCACCATCTCCTTCAAATTTCCAAATCCACCATCACCACCACCACCAAATCACTACCTCCAACTCCACCACCACAACTCCTTACTCCCATCTCCTTCAATTTCAACTCTCGCCACCCAAATCACCACCACCACAAAAACCATCATCATCTCCAACTCCACCACTAACAAAACCACCACCTCACCTCCCCCTCTCCTCGTCTGGTTGGCTGGAGCCACTGCCGGCCACCAACAGTCAGTGCCACCCCTGGCGCCGCCAGGTCCACGATTAGGTTGTGGGCCCTTCCTGGCCCTGTGCGTGAGCAGAGGACTAGCCCCTTCACTTTCTCTTTTTCTCCTCTCTCTAAACTCTCTCCTTTCCTTTGAATCTCTCTCCCTCTCTCTTTCTCTCTCTTAATTCTCCTCTCGTATATCTCTCTTGATTTCTCTCTCCTCCATATGATATTATATTTATATATTTGAACGCGTACACGCCTGATAATTAGAGTTTTCAGAGATATGGGATTTCACGGTGTTTTTCGATAATTTAGGTGAGTGTTCTCGCTTATTTGGGTACCCCACTTCGATGGGTGTTTTACTATATTTCTGGTTTTATGTATTTGTATTCTAGTGTGGGTGTATACTTGTATGTTGTGGACTGTATTTGTATCGGTCTGTGTTTTAGTATTGGGGTGGGTGTGTACTTGTATTCTTTGGACTTATATATTTGTATCGGTGTGATGTATCTGTATTGGTGTAATGATTGCTTGAATAGAATAGTTTAATACTCTACATGTATACCATTGTGATATTGCTCTATTATCATGCGTGGCCGATCCTTCGTGATCGTTAGTCCTCAGACTTAAATCTCTTTGGTTTTTCAGTTTATGGGGAGCTTAGCTAAGTCGTGTGACTGTGTAATTAGCTTATTGGACACCTCGTCAGGCACGGCTTACTATGCTCCCGTTTTGTTCAGTCTTCCGATTTCAATCCTTTGGATTTTACTAGTTATACTCTGTGTTTGTGAGCCGAATTTAATTGCGTAGCCTCGTCAGGCATGGTTTGGCTGTACTCCCGCTTGCTCAGTCTCTGGGCTTAACCACTTGGTTGTTCTCTTGCTTGTTATTTATATATGTATGTGTTGTTTGGTACTAACATCTTCTGCAAGTACTTACTCAGCCTCCGGGCTTAGCCGCTCTGCGGTTCTATACTATAACCTTCGGGTTACTCTTTGAGATTTATTAAAATTCTCTGGACTTTCTATACGCTTGGCAGACAGACCTAGCGTCAGTCCTTTACCGCTAACTCCGTTCGAGCGTAGTTACTCCGTGAGAGCATAGTGTTCATATGCTTGCTTCGCTATGTGCGTTAAGTTGTGCCGTGAGCAGTATAATCGCGTCTAGTGTTCTAGTTCTGCTCCATCTTTTCTTAGATCCGCTTGGACGTTCGCTTGTTTGCTTCCTCCTTTGCCCACTTGATTGTTTAATCAATTCTTTTATTGATGGTTATGAAGAATTTGAAATATTCTTTTATTCTATTTTCATAAAATAACTTATGTGTTTGGTTACTTGATTAATGTTGTTGTACCCCTGTGTTTATTTGTACTATTGTTATCTTGTTACTGGCATCTGACTTGTTACCTGCATCATCATATAACACACCGGTACCTGAACCCGGAGGTACGACGTGTGGAGCTAAGTTTCACACAGAGTAAAGTGTCACACCACACACGTGGTGGCCCCTGTGGTATCTGTCGGGGGCACCTCTAGGTATCCACATCGCGTTCTCATTGTACCTGTTATCCGGAACGCATAAGGTGTGGAGCTAAGTGCCACACGGAGCAAAGTGCGTCTTGGTATCCGTGGGGCCCACCTCTAGGTACCCACTATCACATCCGTGGTACTTCAGCCCTCCTGACGAAGCACTTGGCATGTAACGGTATAATGTTAGATATTTGATCTCTCCCTTGTTTGGATACTGATACTCACATATCAGATCCAAATAAGTTTTACTAGAGTATATGTTCTGGTATGGACTACCAGTGGTGTGAGACACTGGTAGGGGACGATTAAAGTATCAGACGGTACTAATTATTTTTATTGGATAACTCAAAGCATCAACATACATTATATTACAACTAGTTTTGTTCGCATTTGCATTACCCTTCTCCTGTTGTAACTTAATTACCTAACTATGTCAAAAGCGAATGTTATTTGTTCACTTCCCCGTTCAGATAATGGTATCCTCAAATCAAAGTTTGGATGTGTCCTATTGGAGTGCAAAGTCTAGTATGAACTACTAGTGATATATAAGGCACCGGAGGGGAATGAATCAAGTAGCAAGCGATATTGATTATTTCTATTATTTTATAATTAAATTATCTTGCCCACCTTCTTATATATTATTTCATGTGCTACAGTGATTACTCCTGATACTCATATTTACTAGACTGTACTTGCATGCATGTATCCTGATATATTGCATGATTGTATATGCATTGCTTTCCACTTGCCTGAAATGATATTTGTATTATTGACTTCCTAAGTTACATGATTGAATCACATCATTGTGATATATATTATCATTTTATATCTTGACAACTCGGGTTGTATGAGTTTAGATTATGGTGACATGAGATATAAGGTGCATATATATGAGGGTTTCTTTGTTTGGATTATTTCTTTGACGTACTAAACTCATGAATCTGTAATCTTAGATTATTCAACTAGTTTTGCCCACAGTTGTTTTACTTGATGTTTTATCGCACATTGGTGTGTGCTTGTACTCATAACACGATTTTTCAATACATGCCTTTCTGATTTGGATTTATCGATACACGTTTGCTTGTTTATATACGTCACTTTGCACTCATCTTACCACTAGCTGGTCAGCTTTTTGACTCCCCTAGACATGTATATTCAGATCCTGAAATTTTGACCGTGATGGGCTTCCGGTTGATCGGAATTGTGCAGCGGTAGCGTAGTGGATTAGCAGTTGATCGGCCGGAGCTTCTTTTCTTCTAGCCGCCTCTTGACTGGCTCTTGAGATATCCCTTGCAGCTCGTAAGCACCTTCCAGGTTGTATTCCTTGTAAATCTCTTTGTAAATCATATTTTTGCTCCTCTTGGTGATGTAATATTCATGTAATATTAGATCATGCTCCGTGATAACAATATACTTGTATATTTTACTAGAATGTATATTACCACTATGCTTCTGTACTCTGATTCCTGCATGTACTGATGTTTAGCGTACACATGTGAGGGTATTTTCACATTGCGTATGTACATCGCAGTAACATCTTCGTATCTACGGGATCAAGGCGTTACACCATGTTCGATGGACTATTGTAAGACCAATATGGTAATATTGGCAATCGCTTAGCCTTTTCGAATAATTCCATCAAACTCATAGATCTCCATCTCTCAATTAGCATTAATCTTCAAGCGCATCATCTTCACGCTACGTAATATATGTCCCTTAACATCATGAGCACCGCTATCAAAACCACCTTCAACCTCTCTAAGCACTCCTATGAGATTCTCCAAAGGGCATGCTTACATCCAAATCTACAATTTTATATAGCCCCATGTCCTTAAAATCTCCTTGGTGCACAGCTCGTGTGCGTTGACGTCGGTACCATCACGCTTTTTCTTCTACCACTATCTCAAGAATCCTCACCAGAAGTTCCCCTTCCATGATTAATTATTGTCATAGGGTGAGAATTTGGAAAATGACATCAACTACATTGAGATGATGTTGTTGGACAACAATAAAATTGTTAACACGTGCCTTCTTGAAGTAGCTTGGCTTTAACTTCATGGCTGTTAGGTATTTCAAAGTGACCGAGTACAAATACATGGATTATTGATTGCCTCTACGATTGTAACTCTTGGTTCTACAGTGCCTAACACGTCCATGAATGAGGACTGCGACAATAGCTGGATGTTTATCCAATGGTTAAGCAATAATGAGAGGTCTTAAGCAACAATGAGAGGTCTTCTATCCGCTTGTTTCTTTTGAAACGAGTTCCTCTATGACTCAAAAAATTTTGCCGACCCTAAGTGTGAACATAGAAGAATGGTGATTAGGTTCTTTTCTCAGACCATTTTGAATGTTATTTTATTTTGTTTTTAAATGTAATTTTGCTAATGTAGGTCACTAGGTGGAATTTTGAACATTTTGCTAGTTTTTAGCTTCACAGCATGGCTTAAAGGTATCAACCCATGACTAGGCTATTTCTTTTTTTTATGTTTATTATCTTTACAAGAAGTTTATATATATATTCTTCAAGATTTTGTTGGTCGGTATACTGTTTGTTTCTCTCGAAGCATTTGGAGAATATCTACAAGCGGTAAGTTATCTACAGTTTATTATTATTGTATAGTTTATATTAAATTTTTGTTACATATAAGTATAATTATTATAGTTAATCGTCTGTTTGTTTGTAGCTGAAGATTGCAAAACAAACTTATATCTCTTGACAAACCAGGTATGTATACTTGAATAATTTTAGTACTTCTTTCACATTGTTATTTTCTGAACTCATTATTTCATATCTATAATTCTGTGAGATAAAGTGAATTTACATGTACATTATCTTTGCGTGTATGTATTGTGTATATGCATATACGCAGATATGTGTATGTATATGTGAATGTTTGTTTTGATATAAGTATTTGTGTATATTTGTTTGTCTTTATATATGTGAACTTATGTGTGCGTCTATATATAGACATATAAATAGAAATATAAAAAAGTATGTGTTTCAATTTGAGTGTGTACGTAAATATGAATAGATTATATGTATGTGCATATATATGTTGTGGTGGAGATTTTCCTACGCGATTGATCGACCATGATCGAATGGTCGATCTCACACCACAAGCAAAAAAGGGTAGGGTCTGCCTATGTAAAGATCCAATCAGTAAACAGATGCATAGAAAGATTTTTACGTGAAAACTCAGAATGGGAAACACTACGGGGAAGAGAGAGGAAGGATTCACTATCATTTTCTGTCGTTTACAAGAGGGTTTTTCTCAGTACATTCTCTCTTTTTTCTTTGATCTTTTGTTGATCCTTTTGGTTATTTCTTTTGCCTATAAGTTGTTTGTGTGTAACTGGTGGTGCTGATCTTCCTCCGTGATTCATGATCCGCAGTTAAGATCCTTCTATATCTGTTTAGATTATCGTGCTTTTATTGTTGGAATTGGCATTTCGAGATATCTGCCACTATCTATAATCGCTTGGCATCTTGGGTGTGTTTTCTGCTTGAGGTACCTCTGATGCGGTGGCACACGCGTCGCGATTCCTAGGGTTGACCAAATCTTGACCACTACAAAGGCCCCTCTGCTTCCTCTTTCTCCAAGCTCCAAGGAGAAAGAGTGGAACGGATTGCTTTAGCCCTGGCTTGGGAAGTTGAGGCATCTTCTGTACTTCAAAGGGACTGGTCAAAATACCTTTTCGCGTTCTGATCCCTATTTGGGAACTGGAATGGTTGAAGACAGGTGGCAAATTAATGACCAAAATCTTAACTTCATGAAGGATGAGATCGTGTGGCCGTGATGCTTGGTATTTTGAAGATCTCGGGACATGGACCAGTTTCTTGGGGATTAAAATTTTGAATGGGAGGAGACGCTTGAGCTATCTTCCCATTTATAGGGCGGATCTGTGAGGGAAATCTGCTCATCTTCGAAAAACTTCTTGCTTTCAAAATTCTCATTTTGGTAGGCTGTGATATCTTCCTTCTTCATCTAGTAGAGGAAAGAGGGGGAAGGCAGTGTTTGTGCTCTTGATGTTCGAGAGTCTGGTTGTCTTGGAGGCGTGCTCTGTTTGTGGGAGAAGGTGTTTTCTCATTTAGGAAATCTCCTATTTTTGTGAAGGAATCTCCCTGGGCTTCTCTGGGGATCCATGGAAGGTGGCATGAACAATAGGATCGCGTCTGTGTGGAGCATCCGTGATCTGTGAATCTTTGTTTTGCTTCAGCATCAGGAGCTTGGTGAGTCTGAATGATTGGATCATTTGTATTTCTTTTCAAAGAAAAAGTAAACACAAATATATAATAGACCATATCACTCTTGTTAGATGTAACCGAGCATGTATTTGGATGGATGTAATTAGAAAATTGTAACAAAGAAATTGATGTAGGATTTGAGGCCATCTCTGGGCCTCATTCTGACGGAGAGGAGGTGATGACTACTTCTCTTGGCTTCTCTTAGCTTTTTGGCGGGAGGTATATTGCATGAGGATGGCCTCGGAGACCTCCGAGAAATTATGGAGAGAGAGTGAGCGTTGGCAAAGAGTAAAACCACTCCGATCTTGCGCCCTTTAGGCTAGAAGGGAAGATAAGGCAATTACTGGGTCATTGCGAGCGTAAATCACCATCTTGTCCCGGAAATGGCAGACGTGTTGTATTGGATCACTCACTCTGGAGTAGTAGTCGAATGTCAGAGTGAAAAAATTCTTCGAGAACTCGTACTCCTAAATCTCATTGGAGAGTGGGATTTATTGATCTTGGTGGTCAGAGCCGGGTGGTCTAGCAGTCTGGCTTACCCGAACCGCTTCTGGATTAGCTCGTCGAGTGTGCAAAGGTCGCGAGATTTGTTGTTACCGGGGTGTTGGCCCAGAGGCCCTTCACTCTAGTTTTGATGATGATTAACTCATGTAATTATAGTTTACTAATAATCTTGTGTTTAAATTAGTTTCAGTGATTGACCAAGATATTAGCAGGTGATTAGCTTCAACAAAGGAGTTTTGGAGCTTTCATATGTAGATTCAAGAGCTCGCGCGTCAAGATCGCATCTAGCATTTGGTTGGAGTCAAGCTCATTGGATCGCGTTTGGATCGAGTCGGCTTAGAGAAGGAGTTCTGCAAGAAGACTTCGGTTTGTTTAGTTTTAGTTTGTTTAGATCTTGTGTAAAGATTAGATAGTGTTGATATGCTCAAGTTCATATACACACACAAGTTTAAAGTTTATTAGTTTTGGTTTTCGGTTTAACCAGATTTCGGTTTTCATGTCAAAAAATAGATATATATCTTTATATGTATATTGGATTTTATCCATATACAATATGCTTGAAAGCTGTTTTAATATCATGTTTTTTATTTATATGAGTTTTGGAGAAAACGATTTTTCATTTCAAAAATTCAAGTTTTGGAAAATACCGATTTTAGTTTAAAGTCTAATTTCAATATCACAAAAATGGTTCAAAATAGTTTATAATGTGTTGAATTCTAGTGACACATATTTGTATTTCAAAGATCTTATAAGAACTCATTTTGTGGAAGATTTCTTGGGATTTAATTGAAAATAAAAAGACAAGTTTTTAATCCCTACAAAAACCCAGCATGACTCGACCGGAGGTCGACCGGCCCAGTGGTCTGCCGACCGGCACGGTTAACCGATGTGCACGGGACGTACACAACGGCCAACTCACTTGGTCGGTCAACCGACTGAGAGCGCGGGAGGGCGAGTCGACCGGGCGATCGACCGTTGCTTTTGGCCCGATCGACCGGGCAGTCGACCGGAGGCACAACGGTCACAAAAATGACCGTTGGCCGGTCGACCGGAAGGGCAGTTTTGCTCTTTCCTGGCTGCCAACGGGCAGATTTTTGGAGGGTTACAAATAGCCCCCTCCTTGGCTGTTTTCACTAAGATTTTAGAGAGCAATTTTTCCCACCTTTACAAGTGTTTAACAGCAAGTTTTTGAAAGAGTTTTTATGCGAAAAGATTTATTCTTTACTTGTTTTAAAGTGTTAGAAAATCAAAGAAAAAGAGAGTCTCTAGGAGATTGGTTTTTAGATCTTTATTTCAATATCTATCTAGTATTTTTCTCAAGAGTATTTCTTTGTTATTTTCATTCCAAACACTTTATTTTCTCATACTTGAGCTATCTATCTATCCTATCTATTAGGATCATTGTTTTGTGAGAAAGTTGTTCGTGATCCTTTTGATCACCAAGAGTTGTAACCCTTCCTTTGCTTTGGCTTTGTGCCTTTCCTTCTAAATGTAGAGGAGATTGTGCAATTGGGTTTGTGGTATCACTCTAAGTGTAGAGGTGATTGTGGTTATTTGGCTTAGTGCCCTATCCCTATATTGTGAGGTTGATCTTGTGTGGCTTAGTGCCTTGCCTCTTGTGTGGAGGTTGTATTGTTTGAGAAAGAGGAGTTGTGTACTCCTAATTTGTATTACACAAATCTTAGTGGAGGTTCCCTGTGTGAGAAGTCCTGCATGGACGATATAGTGGAAATCCTTCTGTGTGAAGGCTGGGACGTAGAGCAGTGGCTCGAACCTCGAAACATATCTTGAAGTTTACGTTTGATCCACTATCTCTAAACTCTCTCTTATACCTTACATTATTTCATATTGTTCATATCATACTTATTGCTTGGTATTGCTTGTGTGTGCCCATACTTGTGTTCAACCAAGAGAGCTTCATATACACCTCAACTCTTATTTAGAGGAATTTAGAGGAGATAGTTCAGAGCCCTTCACTGGGAATTCGGCTATACTCTTTGATTACACTAAGTGCGTTGCAATTAGTTTTTAATTTTGCATTATTTGTCATTAGATTAGTCATATTCCTAGTCACCCCTTCTAGGTGTACTTACAATTGGCAGAGCTTACGCTCCTGATATTAGGTTTAACCACCTATGAGTGAGATCTTGGTTAGCTAATCTACATTTGCATTTGCACACTTATTTGTTTACACACATTCATGGATTGCTTGCACCTCCCATGTTTGATGTTTCTAACATCGATATGTGGGCTTGCATGTTTTCCTTGCGGCTATCAAGAAATCTTATCTTGGTAATAGCAAGCATATAGAGGCCAATGCATAAGCCCTAATGGCATTTAGAAACACTTTGACCTCTCCCGTGTATTAAGTAAAGATTATTTGTCTACGGTTTCTCATTGTGATTCTGCTTTTGCAGTATGAAACACTTTGACCTCTCCCCCGCTACAAACGATGAAATTTGTGGAGGAGGAATCTAGTGAGGAGAAATCCGAATAAGCTTGCTACATGGTCCAAGGGAATGACTCCCTTGAAGTACATTCGGATACTCAACTAGATTGTGCTAGTTCTTCAGGAGATGATGTTATGGATGCCAATACTCTTAATGAAGAACTATCTATTGTATGTGAAAAATTACTTGAAAAATATCAACTTTTGAAAAAGAAAACTTTTAAAATGAAAGAAGAAAATAAAGATTTGTTTTCAAAACTTGATATTGCTTTGCAAGAGAGAGATGAGATTTCAAATGAAATGGACTCATTGAAATCCCAACTTAACCTTGCCCTTAATGAAAATAAATTTTGAAAAATAAAAATGATTGTAATGATGTTTTGAAGAAGAATGAAATTTTGTCTTCAAAACTTGAAATTGTCTTAAAAGAGAACCAATCTTTGAAAATAAAATTGCTTCAATTTCAAGAAAAATATTTCTTTGAAAAATGATATTGATTCACATGTTTGCCATGCTACTATAACTTCATCATCTAGTGTTGCATGCTCCACTTCGTCTTCAAGTATTAAAAATGATATATATGTGTTGATGAAAAGTGTAGATGTTTGGGCTCCACTTTGAGCCAATGTGTTATGGATCATGAGATATTGGAATCCATGTTTCGCAAGAAACCACATGTTCATGCACGCCATACACGACATACTCATGCTTCTTATGCTCACACACATGATACAATGTATGTTTATGTGTACACATGTACACATTGTGGACGTAAGTGCCACCTTGCAAAATTTTGTTATGATAGATTAAATGATTCAAATTTTGCAAATAAATTTGTTTGGGTTAGGAAAGGTGCTAACCCCCATGGACCCAATAGAGTATGGGTACCAAAAGTCACTTTTATTTTATTTGATGTAGGTGTGGGTTCTCACATGACGTGAGAGACATTGGTGCCTTGATGGTGAATGCGTTCCGAGCTAAATGGTGACACTTTTGGATGCATAACTTTCAAGGAAGTTTGGTGGGAGGACCACCATGGTTTGCAGACCTAGAGATAAGCTCTAATGGTTTTGGTAACTATCTCTTACTCCTTGATTATGTTTACATGCTTTTAAATTATTGATTTTTTGCATGTCATGTTTAATGCTTATTATGTTATATGCCATGAAAATTAGACTTGTGATATACATATGTAGTATTTGAGATACACCCATATTCATATAGATTCATATTTTGTGTTTTCACTATACTTTAGTTATTGTGTTTTCATAACTCTAAAACATGTGCATCTATCTTAATGATTATGTTTGGTTTTTGCACTTTATGGTTTTGATTACATATTTAAATGTAGTTTTCATTAAAACTCGTGTGTATACTTGCACAACTAATGAGCCACAATCGATTCTTGTATGTTTGCGCTTACTTGCTCATTTGTACCCATTAGATATACTAGTATAGCCTAGTTTTGATGATTCTTGCATTTTAACTTGTATTCTATATTTTTATACATGTTTTCATGATTATGTATTTAGCTTCACGTATATGGTAATTTTGTTAAAACTTTAGATATACCTATATACCCTTGAGTCACTTACTTTTCATACAAATTTCATTATAGACTCATTCGTATTTGAGATATGTATGTATACTTCTAGTTTAGACAAAACATACATATACCTTAAAGCCTATTTAGCTTTGATGATTATCATGTTTTTGGTAAGAAATTTCATATTGAGCTTAAATGCCTTATTTCTATGATTATGCTTTTCACTTAATTCTTGTACACTCACATTACTTAATTTTTTTTCATGACTTTGTTCTCATGAGTCTTATATGTCCTTTATAGATTTTGAGTGTCATTTGCTGAGTGATTTTCATGTTTTCATGGATATATTCTTATTTTATTCCTTACTTGAAGGACTTCGTACTAGTTTTCAAGATTATCATAAAACTAGTTGTGTATTTCTTCATTTTGGAAGAAATTTCAATTATGCTAAAATTATTGTCAAATTCATATTTTTGAAACCCCTTCCTTCTAAGGATGGATGGTTGGGAGACCATGCCTTGTATGCTCCTATTGAAAATCTTTTTAACATGTGCATAAAAAGGAGGTAGTATGAGTTATACACTTGTCCTCATTGTATTTTCAATTGGTATCACAATAGATATTTTTTTATATACTCATATTTATGTTTCTATATATGTATGCTTCAACTTTCAAATAGTATCATTTTCAATTGGTATTTACATTTTCATACACGCACGCGCGCGCACACACACACACATATATGATTTGATTGTGTTTACAATATCTTTACATCTTAAAGCACAAATTATGTTTATGCTAAGCTTGCTTTAGTTCTTAATGTCAATTATATTTTAATTGGTATTTTACACAAGTTTATGTATTGTTGTTATTGGTATTTCATAAAGGGAGAGAAAATTCATGTTTTATAATTCAATCGGTTTTAATTTTCAATTGGTATTTTACTCCCACTCTTTATGATGAATATATATATATATATATATATATATATATATATATATATATAATATATATATTATATATATATATATATATATATATATATATATATATATACTTTAAATTGGTATATGCTAACATTTTCAATATTAGCATCAATAATCTTTAATTGGTATCATTCTAAATTTGGTATCTTTATTGCAAAATGATTTGTATTTATCCAAAAATTTGGTTCTTACTTACAATTGGTATCAATAAATTTGATTTTTACTTTCATTTGGTATCAAAATTATAACATACTTACAATTGGTATCAATATTTACAATATATATGTTTCAATTGGTATCAAAAACATACAATGTTTCATTTTCTATTTTGTATCAAAAAAAATTGCAAGATACTTTCAATTGGTATCTTTTGGTATCTATAAAAATTTGTTTATTTTCAATTGGTATCATAAATTGGTATCAAAAATTGCTTTAAAGAAGTTTTATAATGTTTTGATATGTATTGCTTATATGCAAGGGAAGCTTAACATCTTCTCCATATTTAGATTCATGCTGAGTGTATTTCATATTGAAGTGATTGACCTCTCTTTGGTATGTAGTACATGTGTGTAGAGGGAGCTTCACATCTCCTTTTATACATTGTATATTATGCGTTATGTTATTAGAGTTAATCATCTTTTTTTCATGTAATGCATGTATGCAGGGGAGTTAACTTAAGTCTCTCCTCTTCATGAATGTATATCGTATATATTGTTTGATTTGACAAAGAGGAGGAAAAGATTTTTTTTTGAAAATTTTATTTATGCCTCTTTGTTGAGATTTGAGAAAAAGGGGGAGAGGAATTTGGAGTTTTATATGCATGTTTTTGTTTTTATACAAAAAGGGGGAGAAGAAATTTATAAAAGAAATTTGGAGTTTTATATATGCATGTTTATTTCATTTGCATGTTTATTGCATTTCCTTGTTTTATACAAAAAGGGAAAGAAGAATTTTTGAGATTTTATATATGCACGTTTATTTTTTATATATGCATGTTTATTTTTCAATTGACATCAGAGCATATGTTTTATTTATGCAAAAAGGGGAGAAGTATTTGGATTTGTTTATTTATGACTATTTTCTCATTTATGCATATTTGTGTTGAGCATTCATTGCATATCTTTATGTTTATTGCTATGCATGAGTTAAGGGGTAGCTTTTATGAAGCTTAACTTTAATCCATGCATACACATAACTCATCAAAAAGGGGGAGATTGTTAGCCTAAAGGCCCTTCACTGTAGTTTTGATGATGTAGTTTACTAATAATCTTGTGTTTAAATTAGTTTCAGTGATTGACCAAGATATTAGTAGGTGATTAGCTTCAACAAAGGAGTTTTGGAGCTTTCACATGCAGATTCAAGAGCTCGCGCGTCAAGATCGTATCTAGCACTCGGTTGGAGTCAAGCTCACTGGATCGAGTCGGCTTGGAGAAGGAGTTCTACAAGAAGCTTCGGTTTGTTTAATTTTAGTTTGTTTAGATCTTGTGTAAAGATTAGATAGTGTTGATATGCTCAAGTTCACATACACACACAAGTTTAAAGTTTATTGATTTTGGTTTTCGGTTTAACCGGATTTTGGTTTTCATGTCAAAAATATAGATATATATTTTTATATGTATATTGGATTCTATCCATATAACAATATGCATCAAAGTTGTTTCAATATCATGGTTTTGTATTTACATGAGTTTTGGAGAAAACGATTTTTCATTTAAAAAATTCAAGTTTTGGAAAATACCGATTTTGGTTTAAAGCCTAATTTCAATATCACAAAAATGGTTCAAATAGTTTATAATATGTGTTGAATTTTAGTCATACATATTTGTATTTCAAAGATCTTATAAGAACTCATTTTTGTGGAATTTATGTGATTTGATGGAATTTAATTGAAGATAAAAAGACAAGTTTTTAATCCCTATAGAAACCCAGCCTGACTGCACTGTCGGTCGATCGGCACGGTCCACCGATGTGCACGAAGGCCAGCGCACTCGGCCGGTCGACCGCGCGATTGACGGACTAAGAGCACCCCACTCTCGGGTGGGGGCCGGTCGACCGGACGGTCGACCGTTGGCTTTGGCCCGGTCGACCGGGCGGTCGACCGGAGGCACAACAGTCATTAAAATGACCGTTGGTTGGTCAACCGGAAGGGCAGTTTTGCCCTTTCCTGGCTGCCAACGGGCAGATTTTTGGAGAGTTTTGGAGGGTTACAAATAGCCCCCTCGGTTGTTTTTACCAAGATTTTAGAGAGCAATTTTTCCCACCTTTACAAGCGTTTAACAACAAGTTTTTAAAAGAGTTTTTGTGCCAAAAGATTTATTCTTTATTTGTTTTAAAGTGATAGAAAATCAAAGAAAAAGAGAGTCTTGGGAGATTGGTTTATAGATCTTTATTTCAATATCTATCTAGTATTTTCCTAAGAGTTTTTCTTTGTTATTTTCATTTCAAACACTTTATTTTCTCGCGCTTGAGCTATCTATCTATCCTATCTATTAGGATCATTATTTTGTGAGAAAAAGTTGTTTGTGATCCTTGTAATCACCAAGAGTTGTAACCCTTCCTTTGCTTTGGCTTTGTGCCTTTCCCTCTAAGTGTAGAAGAGGTTGTACAATTTGGTTTGTGGTATCCCTCTAAGTATAGAGGTGATTGTGGTTGTTTGGCTTAGTGCCCTATCCCTCTATTGTGAGATTGATTTTGTGTGACTTAGTGCCTTGCCTCTTGTGTGGAGGTTGTATTATTTGAGAGAGAGGAGTTGTGTACTCCTAGTTTGTATTACCCAAGTCCTCAGTGGAGATTCCCTGTATGGGAAGTCCTGTGTGGATGATATAGTGGAATCCTTCTGTGTGAAGGCGGGGATGTAGAGCAGTGGTTTGAACCTCGAAACATATCTTGAAGTTTGCGTTTGATCCACTATCTCTAAACTCTCTCTTTTATACCTTGCATTATTTCATATTTTTCATATCATACTTATATACTTGGTATTGCTTGTGTGTGCCCATACTTGTGCTCAACCAAGAGAGCTTCATATAACACCTCAACTCTTATTTAGAATAATTTAGAGGAGATAGTCTAGAGCCCTTCATTGGGAATTCGGCTACACTCTTTGGTTACACTAAATGTGTTGCAATTAGTTTTTAATTCTAGATTATTTGTCATTAGATTAGCCGTACACTTATTCATCCCCCTTAGGTGTACTTACAATTGGTATCAGAGCTTACGCTCCTGATATTAGGTTTAACCACCTAAGAGTGAGATCTTGGTTAGCTAATCTACATTTGCATTTGCACACTTATTTGTTTACACACACTCATGGATTACCTTGCACCTCCTATGTTTGATGTTTCTAACATCGATATGTGGAAGCTTAGAATGAGTGCTTACTTGAAAACCCTAGATTTGCATGTTTTCCTTGCCGCTATCAAGAAATCTTATCTTAGTAATAGCAAGTATATAGAGGCCAATGCACAAGCCCTAATGGCACTTAGAAACACATTAAGCAAAGAATATTTGTCTATGGTTTCTCATTGTGATTCCGCTTTTGCAGTATGGAACACTTTGACCTCTCCCGCTCTACAAATGATAAAATTTGTGGAGGAATCTACAGAGGAGGAATCCGAACAAGCTTGCTACATGGTCTAAGGGAATGACTCCCTTGAAGTACATTCGGATACTCAACTAGATGATTGTTCTAGTTCTTCAGGAGATGATATTTTGAATGCCAATACTCTTAATGAAGAACTATCTATTGTACGTGAAAAATTGCTTGAAAAATATTAACTTTTGAAAAAGAAAACTTTTAAAATGAAAGAAGAAAATAAAGATTTGTTTTCAAAACTTGATATTGCTTTGCAAGAGAGAGATGAGATTTCAAATGAAAGGGACTCATTGAAATCCCAACTTAACCTTACCCTTAATGAAAACAAAATTTTGAAAAAATAAAAATGATTGTAATGATGTTTTGAAGAAGAATGAAATTTTGTCTTCAAAACTTGAAATAGTCTTAAAAGAGAACCAATCTTTGAAAAATAAAATTGCTTCAATTTCAAAAGAGCTTGATTTGGTTTCTAAAAAAATATTTCTTTAAAAAATGATATTGATTCACATGTTTGCCTTGCTACTATAGCTTCGTCATCTAGTGTTGCATGCTCCACTTTGTCTTCAAGTATTAAAAATTGTATATGTGTGCTGAAGGAAAGTGTAGATTGTTTGGGCTCCACTTTGAGCCAATGTGCTATGGATCACAAGAGATTGGAATTCATGTTTCGCAAGAAACAACAGGTTCATGCACACCATACAGGTATACACATGCTTCTTATGCTCAAACACATGACACAATATATGCTTATGTGTACACATGTACACATTGTGGACGTAAGTGCCGCATTGTAAAATTTTGTTATGATAGATTAAATAATTCAAATTTTGCAAATAAATTTGTTTGGGTTAGGAAAGGTGCTAACCCCCATGGACCCAATAGAGTGTGGGTACCAAAAGCCACTCCTATTTTATTTGATATAGGTGTGGGCTCTCACATGACGTGAGAGACATTGGTGCCTTGATGGTGAATGCGTTCCGAGCTAAATGGTGATATTTTTGGATGCATCACTTTCAAGGAAGTTTTGTGGGAGGGCCACCATGGTTTGGAGACCTAGAGATAAGCCCTAATGGTTTTGGCAACTATCTCTTACTCCTATATTATGTTTACATGCTTTTAAATTATTGATTTTTAGCATGTCATGTTTAATGCTTATTATGTTATATGCCATGAAAATTAGACTTGTGATATACATATGTAGTATTTGAGATACACCCATATTCATATAGATTCATCTTTTGTATTCTCACTATAGTTTAGCTATTGTGTATATCATAACTCTAAAACATGTGCGTCTATCTTAATGATTATGTTTGGTTTTTGCACTTAATGGTTTTGATTACATGTTTAGATGTAGTTTTTATTAAATCTCGTGTGTATACTTGTACAACTAATGAGCCACAATCGATTCTTGTATGTTTGTACTTAATTGCTCATTTGTACATATTAGATATACTAGTATAGCCTAGTTTTGATGATTCTTGCATTTTAACTTGTATTTTATATTTTATACATGTTTTCATGATTATGTATTTAGCTTCACGTATATGGTAATTTTGTTAAAACTTTAGATATACCTGTATACCCTTGAGCCACTTACTTTTCATGCAAATTTCATTATGGATTCATTCGTATTTGGGATATGTATGCATACTTCTAATTTAGACAAAACATACATATACGTTAAAGCCTATTTAGCTTTGATGATTATCATGTTTTTGGTAAGGAATTTCATATTGAGCTTAAATGCCTCATTTCTATGATTATGCTTTTCACATAATTCTTGTACACTCACATTACTTGATGTTTTCTCGTGTCTTTGTTCTCATGAGTCTTATATCTGCTTTATAAACTTTAAGTGTCAATTGTTGAGTGATTTTTATGTTTTCATGGTTATATTCTTATTTTATTTCTTACTTGAAGGACTTCGTACTAGTTTTCAAGATTATCATAAAACTAGTTGCGTATTTCTTTATTTTGGAAGAAATTTCAATTATGCTAAAATTATTGTCAAATTCATATTTTTGAAACCCCTTCCTTCCAAGGGTGGATGGTTGGGAAACCATGCCTTGTATGCTCCTATTGAAAATCTTTTTAACATGTGCATAAAAGGGAGGTAGTATGAGTTATACACTTGATTCTCATTGTATTTTCAATTGGTGTCATAATTGATATTTTTTTTTTGTATACTCATATTTGTGTTTTCTATATATGTATGCTTCAACTTTCAAATAGTATCAATTTCAATTGGTATTTACATTTTCACACACACACACACACACACACACACATATATGATTTGATTTTGCTAACAATATCTTTACATCTCAAAGCACAAATTATATTTATGCTAAGCTTGTTTTAGTTCTTAATGTCAATTATATTTCAATTGATATTTTACACAAGCTTATACTTTATTTTTATTGGTATTTCATAAAGGGGGAGAAAATTCATGTTTTGTAATTCAATCGGTTTTAATTTTCAATTGGTATCTTACTCCCACTCTTTATGATGAAAAAATATATATACTTTAAATTGGTATATGCTAACATTTTCAATATTAGTATCAATAATCTTTAATTGGTATCATTCTAAATTTGGTATCTTTATTGCAAAATGATTTGTATTTATTCAAAAATTTTGGTTCTTACTTACAATTGGTATCAATAAATTTGGTTTTTACTTTCATTTGATATCAAAATTATAACATACTTACAATTGGTATCAATATTTACAATATATATATATTTCAATTGGTATCAAAAACATACAATGTTTCATTTTCTATTTTGTATCAAAAAATTTTGCAAGATATTGGTATCTAAAATTGCTTTAAAGAAGTTTCATAATGTTTCAATATGTATTGCTTATATGCAAGGGAAGCTTAACATCTTCTCCATATATAGATTCATGTTGAGTGTATTTCATATTAAAGTGATTGACCTCTCTTTGGTATGTAGTACATGTGTGTAGATGGAGCTTTACATCTCCTTTTATACATTGTATATTATGCGTTATGTTATTAGGGTTTAGTCATCTTTTATTTTCATGTAATGCATGTATGCAGGGGAGTTAACTTAAGTCTCTCCTCTTCATGAATGTATATCACATATATCTCTTTATTGTTTGATTTGACAAAGAGGAGGAAAAGATTTTTTTTGAAAATTTTATTTATGCCTCTTTGTTGATGATTTGACAAAAATGGGGAGAAGAATTTGGAGTTTTATATGCATGTTTTTTTATACAAACAGGGGGAGAAGAAATTTATAGAAGAAATTTGGAGTTTTATATATGCATGTTTATTTCATTTCCTTATTTTATACAAAAAGGGAAAGAAGAATTTTTGAGATTTTATATATGCACATTTATTTTTATATATACATGTTTATTTTTCAATTGATATCAGAGCATATGTTTTGTTTATGCAAAAAGGGGAGAAGTATTTGGATTTGTTTATTTATGACTATTTCCTCATTTATGCATATTTGTATTGAGCATTCATTGCATATCTTTATGTTTATTGCTATGCATGAGTTAAGAGGGAGCTTCTATGAAGCTTAACTTTAATCTATGCATATATAACTCCATGAGTATTGTCTTCATCAAAAAGGGGGAGATTGTTGGCCCGGAGGCCCTTCACTGTAGTTTTGATGATGTAGTTTACTAATAATCTTGTGTTTAAATTAGTTTTAGTGATTGACCAAGATATTAGTAGGTGATTAGCTTTAACAAAGGAGTTTTGGAGCTTTCACATGTAGATTCAAGAGCTCGTGCGTCAAGACTGCATCTAGAACTCGGTTGGAGTCAAGCTCATTAGATCGAGTCAGCTTGGAGAAGGAGTTCTATAAGAAGACTTCGGTTTGTTTAGTTTAGTTTGTTAGATCTTGTGTAAATATTAGATAGTGTTGATATGCTCAAGTTCACATACACACATAAGTTTAAAGTTTATTGGTTTTGGTTTTCAGTTTAACGGATTTTGATTTTCATGTCAAAAACATAGATATATATCTTTATATGTATATTGGATTCCTCCATGTACAATATGCTTCAAAGTTGTTTCAATATCATGTTTTTGTATTTACATGAGTTTTGGAGGAAACGATTTTTCATTTCAAAAATTCAAGTTTTGGAAAATATCGATTTTGGTTTAAAGCCTAATTTTAATATCACAAAAATGGTTCAAATAGTTTATAATATGTATTGAATTTTATCACACATATTTGTATTTCAAAGATCTTATAAGAACTCATTTTGTGGAATTTATGTGATTTGATGGGATTTAATTGAAGATAAAAAGACAAGCTTTTAATCCAAATAGAAACCCAGCCTAACTGCACTGGCGGTCGACCGGCCCAGTGGTCGGTCGATCGGCCCAGTCCACCGATGTGCAGGGGACGTGCACAAAGGCCAGCCCACTCGGCCGGTTGACCGTGCGGTCGACCGACTGAGAGCACCCCACTCTCGGGTGGGGGCCGGTCGATCGGGCGGTCGGCCGTTGGCTTTGACCCGGTCGACGGGCGGTCGACCAGAGGCACAACGGTCATAAAAATGACTGTTGGTCGGTCGACCGGAAGGACAGTTTTGCCCTTTCCTTGCTGCCAACGGGCAGATTTTTGGAGAGTTTTGGAGGGTTATAAATAGCCCCCTCCTTGGCTGTTTTCACTAAGATTTTAGAGAGCAATTTTCCCCACCTTTACAAGTGTTTAACAACAAGTTTTTAAAGAGTTTTTGTGCCAAAAGATTTATTCTTTATTTATTTTAAAGTGTTGGAAAATCAAAGAAAAAGAGTCGTTGGGAGATTGGTTTTTAGATCTTTATTTCAATATCTATCTAGTATTTTCCTAAGAGTTTTTCTTTGTTATTTTCATTCCAAACACTTTATTTTCTCACACTTGAGCTATCTATCTATCCTATCTATTAAGATCATTGTATTGTGAGAAAAAGTTGTTTGTGATCCTTGTGATCACTAAGAGTTGTAACCCTTCCTTTGCTTTGGCTTTGTGTCTTTCCCTCTAAGTGTAGAGGAGGTTGTGAAATTGGATTTGTGGTATCCCTCTAAGTGTAGGGTGATTGTGGTTGTTTGGCTTAGTGCCCTATCCCTCTATTATAAGGTTGATCTGTTGGCCCAAAGGCCTTCCACTCTATTTTTGATGATGATTAACTCATGAAGTTATGTGTACTAATAATCTTGTGATTTTAGTTCAGATCATTAATCAAGTTATTAGTTGGTGAAAGCTTCCACACAGCTTTCACATGTTGATTCAAGAGCCCGAGCGTCAAAGATCATATATAGCACTTGCTCGGTGGATCACAGAGTTTTGGATCGAGTCGGCTTGGAGATTGCGCTCTACAAGAAGACTTCGGCACCATAGTTTAGTTTTGTGTTTAGATCCAAATTGTAAAGATTAGAATAGTATGATAATGCTCAAGTTCACAACACACACGTTTCATGTTTTGAATATTGATTTTCGGTTTTCGGTTTTAGGTTTAACCGATCTTAGTTTTCATGAATAGATAGATCAAAACAAGTTTACACGGTTTAATGTATATATGATTTGTTTTATATACATGCATGCTTTAATTTCCTAGACAAACTTAGTTTTTGACTCACTTATTCATGTGTTTTATGTTTTGGTATTTTTGAAAAAACATATTTTGGAATTAATGACAAAAACATGGATATATAGTTGTTTCATGTATATTGGATTTCTATCCATATGCATCATGCTTCAAAGTGTTTAAATATCATGTTTTTGTATTTGGAAGAGTTTTGGACAAAACGTATTTTCTATTCAAAATCCTAGTATTAGAAAATACAGTTTTGGTTTTTGGTAAAAATGATTAGACATAAAAATAGTTCATATTGATTGATATTTGAGCTAAACTCTTTACCACATTTTTATATATCAATGAAAAATGATAAAACTATTTTTGGTGATTTTTAGAAAAGTCAAAAGAATTTTTAAACATGTTTTTAACCCAGTTTTTTGTTCCGGGCTTCACCAGTCGACTAAGTCAACTGACCAAGTCGACTAGGATGAAGTCGGTCGACCGGGCCGGTCGACCGACGTGCACAGATCTGTGCACGTTTGGAGACACTGGGACGGTCGACCGGCCGGGTCGACCAGGACTGAGAGTAGAGCTCTCTGTTTGTTTGGGTCGACCGGGGCGGTCGACCGGCAGCTGCCAACGGGCAAAAATTGACCGTTGGACGGTCAACCGGACCGGTCGACCGGCAGTGTATTTCTGGCATTTCTGCTGCCAACGGCTATATTTTCTGGGGTCTATAAATACCCCATTTGTGAGAGTTTTTCTCTAAGATTTTTTGTGCGAATTTTTCCCTACTCTCTGGTGTTTTCACAGCAATCAAAAGAAGTTTTTGGATTCAAATTGAACAATCTATTTGGTGTTTTTGCTAGGGTTTGGAATTTCAAAGAAAAGGGTTTTTGGGAAAAAGATTTTGATTCATCTTCTATATCTTTGTTTCAGTTTTTCCCAAGGATTTTCTTTGTGATTTTGATTTCCATCCCATTGGTTTTCTCCACACTTGAGCTCAAATCTACTATCTCTTCTATAGGATCTTTGTGTGAGAGAAAGAAGTTGTTTGTGGTTGTTGTTTAGACCACCAAGTTAAAAACCCAATCTTTGTTTGGCTTTGTGGCTTGGGTTGTATCCCTCAAGTTGTGAGGTGATCCTTGTGTTTGCTTTGTGCTAATCCCTCGGGTTGTGAGGTGATTGTTTGTTGGATTGGAGCTTGCCTCAAGGAGGAGGTTGTGGTTGTAAAGAGAGGAGTTGGGTACTCCTTGTGAGAGTCCTAGGTGGACTAGCTAGTGGATTGGAAATCCTTCGTGTGTCGAAGGCGGGGATGTAGAGCTGGGTGCTCGAACCTCGAAACATATCTTATTGTTTGCGCTTGATCCATTGACTCTCTCTCTATCTCTCTCTTTACTTTGTGCCTTGCAAATATTCATATTGTGCATTCATAATTGCTTGGCTTGGTTGTGTGTGCATCATTTGTTGACTGCACTTGAGTGTATTGCATTTAGTTTTTAAATTCCGCATTGAGTTCACTAGATTAGCATAATCACCTATTCACCCCCCCTCTAGGTGATCTTTCAATTGGTATCAGAGCTAGCGCTCCTGATATTTAGGTTTAACCACCTAGGAGTGAGATCTTGGTTTGCTAATCTTCATTTGCATTGTTCATTTGCACTCATTTAGTTTGCTTTCATGGATAGCCCTCCTATGTTTGATCATATTAGACTTGATGTTTGGAAGGCCAATATGAGTAGCCATTTGAAAAGACTAGGACATCTAGTTTATCAAGCCTCCACTATGGAATCATTCCCTAATAGTAGCAAGCATAAGAAGGCAAATGCATTAGCACTTAGAGCACTTAGAGCATCTCTTAGTGAACATCTTTTACCGGTGTTTGATCGTTATGACTCGGCTTTTGCAGTTTGGAGCTTATTGACGTCTCCCGAGCTTCCAAGGATTATCAACAAGATGAGGAGATCTAAGAGAGAAAAGTCCAAAGAGCATTGCTTCATGGTCCAAGGGAAAAACTCCCTTGAGGTACAATCGGACACTCAATTAGATGATAGCTCTAGTTCCTATTGCCATGGTTGTTTTAAAGTTCAAACTTTAAATTTGGAACTTGCTCAAAAGCTTGAAAATTTATTGGAAAAACACAATCTTTTGAAAGAGGACAACCTTGTTTTGAAAAATGAATTAAAGGATTTGTGTTCTAATTTTGAATTGGTTTTGCAAGAAAAGGAAGAGATCACTAGTGAACGTGACTCACTAAGATCTCAACTAGACCTTGCCCTTAATGAGATTGATATTTTGAAAAACAAAAATGATTGTAATGATGTTGTGAAAAACAATGAGGTTTTATCTTCTAAATTGGATTTTGTTTTAAAAGATAACCTTGTTTTGAAAAATAAAATTGATTCAATTACAAAAGAATTGGATCTTGTTTTGAAGAAAAATGAATCTTTGAAAATTGATATTGATTCTCATGTGTGCCATGCTAGTATAGCTTCTTCTTCTTATAGCACACCTATTGCATGCTTCACTTTATCTTCCTCTATTGAAAATGATATAAATATTTTGAAGAAAAGTGTTGAATATTTGGGCTCCACTTTGAGCCAATGCACATTGAATCATTCACGTTTGGAAACCTTGGTTCGCAAGAAATAAGGTCCATATTTGCATGCACACCCTACACGGCATACACATGCTTTCCACGGTCACCACCATCACACGTATGCTCATGTGTACACATGTACACATTGTGGTCGAAAAGGCCACCTTGCTAGATTTTGCTATGATCGTGTTTTCATGAAAATTTAGCAACTAATCTTGTTTGGGTGAGAAAAGAAACTAACCCCTATGGACCCAAAAGAAAATGGGTACCAAAGACCACCTCTATGCTTTTTGATGTAGGTGGGAGCTCTCGCATCACGTGAGAGTATTGGTGCCTTGAGGTGGATGCGTTCTAAGCTTAAAAGAGAACCATTTGGATGCTTCACTCTCAAGGAGATTTGGTGGGAGGACCACCGTGTTTTGGAAAACTAGAGATGCACCTTCATCGATTTTGGTATCATTCTCTAACTCCCATTTTATTATGCATGCTTTTCATGTTCATCTATTTATAGCATGCCATGGTTTTTGTTCATCATGCTTATGCCATGCTCATTAGAATAGTGTTATACATGTTTAGTTACTTGAGCACCCATGATTTATATGGATCTATATTTAGTGTTCTCACCTTGTTTAAACTAACATGTATGCCCTAGAACTAATGCACATGCATATGCATTATGACCATTTGGATGTTTATGATTGTATGATTTTTTTTTGATTCATGTTTTATTGTTTCATGATTAGTATGATGTTTGCCATGTTTATTAGACTTATACTTTACATGATTAGTTGTTGAGACACCCATGTTTAGTATGGACCCATATTTTGTGTTCTCTTTATGTTTTAGCTATCATGTTTATCATAGATCTATTGCACATGTCTTTGTCATGCTAATCATATGATTGACTATGACTTTTGTTTTAATAAATTCATGTTTTGATAATTAACATGTGTTGTAATAGCTAAACAATAGTGATGTGTTTCATGATTTCTGTTTTTGCCACATGTTTTGATGTTTATAGGCTATTATGTATTTCTTGATTCTAATAGCATGTGGATGTTCTTCATGATCATTTTTATGTTTTTCATGATTGATTTGTATCCCGTTTTATGCATAATGATTTGATTACTTGTTTAGATGTTAGTTTTCATTAAGACTAGAATTTATACATGCACATGTAGTGGGACACAAATAAATCTTTATATATGTTTGTGTTTGGATGCTTATTTGTACCCATTAAATGTGCTAGTATAGCCTAGTTTTGATGATTCATGCATTTTAAACTTGTATTCCTATTTTTGGATTTGTTTTGTGTGTATGAGTTTTCATTTCATGTATATGTTTATTTTGCCAAACCTTAAGATATACATGTATACCCTTTGAGTCATTTGCCTTTCATGCAAATCTATATATATGGACTCAATTGTGTTTAGGGATATGTATGTATACTTATTGTGTTGACAATTCATACATATACCTTGAAATGGAATTAGTTTTGGTGAAAATTTAGTTTTTCTTGATTTCGTATTTATTTATTTAACTTCATGTATATGTCTTTCTTATCCAAACTATTGGTTATACATATACATCCTTGAGCCACATGCCTTCATGCATATACTTTTGTGGACTCATTATGTTTAGGACATGTATGTATACTTTAGTTTGTACATGACATACATATGCCTTAAAGTTTAAATCGTTTGGATGAATTTCATGTTTGCTAAGTGATTTCACATTTATAATGAATCTCTTGTTTTTAAGATGATTTCAATTGGTGATTTCACATCTTAGATGAATTTCTATGGTAATGAAAATCTAGTTTTTTAAGTTTTCGTGTTTTCAAGGAATTTCATATGAGCCTAAATGAATATTTTCATGATTGATATGTGTCACATTATACTTGTACACTCACTTTATTAGCTTTTCTCATGATTTGTTTTCATGAGACTATGATATGAACTTTATGGATTTTGAGTGTTTAGTGATCATGTGATTTACATGTGTTTCATGAAAAACAATTTTGTTTTATTCCTTGCTTGAAGGATTTCGTACTAGTTTTAAGAGTTTTTCCTATAACTAGTTTGTATTCTTCACCATGGTAGAGATTTTCAAACATACTACATTTTCAAATCTATTTTTGAAAACCCCTACCATCCATGGGAGGATGGATGGGAGATCATGTTCATGCACGCTTTATAATGAAAATCATTTAAAACTTGAACCATGATTGGGAGGTAGATAGTAATATGAGATATACATGTGATCTTATTGTTATTTCAATTGGTATCATTGAATTCTTTGAATTGGTATCAATCTTGACATTTCTTGTATACTCATATATGTTTGTATGTATGTATGCTTTCTATTCCAAGAATATCAATTTCTATTGGTATCTATTTTTCATACATATATATGTTTTATTTGTGCTTATTATATCCCTATATCTTTAAGCACAAAATCTTGTTTATGCTAGTGCTTGAGCTTCAATTTTGTTTCAATTGATTACTTATAAATTGGTATCAAGCCCATGCATCATTTTAGTTGGTATTTCATAAAGGGGGAGAAAATTTGATTTTGTCTTTCAATTGGTGATTTTTCAATTGGTATTTGATTCCCACTCCCTTACTTTATGATTGAAATTTTCAAATTGGTATCAAGATTTTTCATGTGTTTTTGCTTAAAATTGGTATCAATATTTTTGTTTGTTTCCTTTCAATTGGTATCAAGATGTTATTCTTTGACATATTTTCAATTGGTACCTTAATTGATTGTCACCTCTAATTGACTTTGTTTTTGTTTTAGACAAAAAGGGAAAATATTATTTTTTTTATTCATTGTTTCGAACAAAAAGGGGGAGAAAAATTTATTAATTTGGTTTTGCTTTTACCCCTTATCGAAGATTGATTCTGTGTATTAAAAAGAGAGAAGATTTTGTTTTGTTTTGGTTTTTACCCCTTTGTTGATGATTGACAAAAAGGGGGAGAAGAATTTGAGTTTATATGCATGTTTATGTTTTTACATATATTAAGTTTAATTTAGTTTAATTTTAATTGGTATCTAAAGCATGTTTTGGAATTGGATGTTTTGTAATTGGTATCTAGAGTGTAATTGGTATCTAGAGCATGTTTTGTTTTAAACATTTCATTGGAATTGGTGTTTTGTTTTAAACATTTCATTGGAATTGGTGTTTTGTTTTAAACAGCATGTTTTATTTTTGAACATTTCATTGGTATCTAGAACCCTTTATTGTTTATGCATAGATATGCATGTTTCATGATTCATGTTTAAGAGCCTTCATTGCACATTCATTATGTTTATTTGGTTATGCATGAGTTAAGGGGGAGCTTCTCTGAAGCTTAACTTTTATCCATGCATATATAACTCCATGAGTTTTGTCATCATCAAAAAGGGGGAGATTGTTGGCCCAAAGGCCTTCCACTCTAGTTTTGATGATGATTAACTCATGAAGTTATGTGTACTAATAATCTTGTGATTTTAGTTTCAGATCATTAATCAAGTTATTAGTTGGTGAAAGCTTCCACACAGCTTTCATATGTTGATTCAAGAGCCCGAGCGTCAAAGATCATATATAGCACTTGCTCGGTGGATCAAAGAGTTTTGGATCGAGTCTGCTTGGAGATTGCGCTCTACAAGAAGACTTCGGCACCATAGTTTAGTTTTGTATTTAGATCCAATTGTAAAGATTAGAATAGTATGATAATGCTCAAGTTCACAACACACACGTTTCATGTTTTGAATATTGGTTTTCGGTTTTAGGTTTAACCGATCTTGGTTTTCATGAATAGATAGATCAAAACAAGTTTACACGGTTTAATGTATATATGATTTGTTCTATATACATGCATGCTTTAATTTCCTAGACAAACTTAGTTTTTGACTCACTTATTCATGTGTTTTATGTTTTGGTATTTTTGACAAAACATATTTTGGAATTAATGACAAAAACATGGATATATAGTTGTTTCATGTATATTGGATTTCTATCCATATGCATTATGCTTCAAAGTGTTTAAATATCATGTTTTTGTATTTGGAAGAGTTTTGGACAAAACGTATTTTCTATTCAAAATCCTAGTATTAGAAAATACAGTTTTTGGTTTTTGGTAAAAATGATTAGACACAAAATAGTTCATATTGATTGATATTTGAGCTAAACTCTTTACCACATGTTTATATATCAATGAAAAATGATAAAACTATTTTTGGTGATTTTTAGAAAAGTCAAAAGAATTTTTAAACATGTTTTTAACCCAGTTTTCTGTTCCGGGCTTCACCAGTCGACTAAGTCAACTGACCAAGTCGACTAGGATGAAGTCGGTCGACCGGGCCGGTCGACCGACGTGCAAAGATCTGTGCACGTTTGGAGACACTGGGACGGTCGACCGGCCGGGTCGACCGGGACTGAGAGCAGAGCTCTCTGTTTGTTTGGGTCGACCTGGGCGGTCGACCGGCAGCTGCCAACGGGCAAAAATTGACCGTTGGACGGTCGACCGGACCGGTCGACCGGCAGTGTATTTCTGGCATTTCTGCTGCCAACGGCTATATTTTTCTAGGGTCTATAAATACTCCATTTGTGAGAGTTTTTCTCTAAGATTTTTTGTGCGAATTTTTCCCTACTCTCTGGTGTTTTCACAGCAATCAAAAGAAGTTTTTGGATTCAAATTGAACAATCTATTTGGTGTTTTTGCTAGGGTTTGGAATTTCAAAGAAAAGGGTTTTTGGGAAAAAGATTTTGATTCATCTTCTATATCTTTGTTTCAGTTTTTCCCAAGGATTTTCTTTGTGATTTTGATTTTCATCCCATTGGTTTTCTCCACACTTGAGCTCAAATCTACTATCTCTTCTATAGGATCTTTGTGTGAGAGAAAGAAGTTGTTTGTGGTTGTTGTCTAGACCACCAAGTTAAAAACCCAATCTTTGTTTGGCTTTGTGCCTTGGGTTGTACCCTCAAGTTGTGAGGTGATCCTTGTGTTTGCTTTGTGCTAATCCCTCGGGTTGTGAGGTGATTGTTTGTTGGATTGGAGCTTGCCTCAAGGAGGAGGTTGTGGTTGTAAAGAGAGGAGTTGGGTACTCCTTGTGAGAGTCCTAGGTGGACTAGCAGTGGATTGGAAATCCTTCGTGTGTCGAAGGCGGGGATGTAGAGCTGGGTGCTCGAACCTCGAAACATATCTTGTTGTTTGCGCTTGATCCATTGACTCTCTCTATCTCTCTCTTTACTTTGTGCCTTGCAAATATTCATATTGTGCATTCATAATTGCTTGGCTTGGTTGTGTGTGCATCATTTGTTGACTGCACTTGAGTGTATTGCATTTAGTTTTTAAATTCCGCATTGAGTTCACTAGATTAGCATAATCACCTATTCACCCCCTCTAGGTGATCTTTCATGATCTTGTGTGGCTTAGTGCCTTGCCTCTTGTGTGGAGGTTGTGTTATTTGAGAGAGAGGAGTTGTGTACTCCTAATTTGTATTACCCAAATCCTCAGTAGAGGTTCCCTGTGGGAAGTCCTGTATGGACGATATTGTAGAAATCCTTCTGTGTGAAGGTGTGGGGACGTAGAGCAGTGGCTCGAATCTCGAAACATATCTTAGAGTTTGCATTTGATCCACTATCTCTAAACTCTCTCTTATACCTTACATTATTTCTTATTGTTCATATCATACTTATATGCTTGGTATTGTTTTTGTGTGGCCATACTTGTGTTCAACCAAGAGAGCTTCATATAGCACCTCTACTCTTATTTAGAGGAATTTAGAGGAGATAGTCTGTAATACCCTGTTCCTAGGATACGTACCCAGATACGTATCATGAATTCTTTGACCGTTTTGTTTCAATTTTATTCTCGCATTTGTATTAAGGTTGTGATTTCTTATGATTTTGGGTATCGGATCTGAATTCTTAGTCTTAAAGTCAGCCCTAACCCCGGCAGGGAACCCGATACCAGCCTGTTGCCCGATTTGACCTTTTCGGTAATCCGATTTGACCGGTATCAGTTTGAGACACTGTTTTTTAATATTTTAGATTTTTCATGATTTTCTGAAATTTTTCAGAATTATTTTACAAAATCTCCAAAACCGGAGTCGGTCGGCATCGCTGACTGATTCCCGGATTTATAGTTTTCAAATGAGATTAAATTTTTAAAAATAACTTTCACATTACTTCTTAAAATTTCATTTTCGACCTAAATACATTTTTTTGAGATTTTTCTAAATTTATCAAAATTTGACCGATTCTGATGTCGACTAGTATCGCCGGAAAATTTTAGCATTTTTAATTTGAAAAACTACATTGAATTTCTCGAATCTGATTTCACCGGACATCTTAGAATAATATTTGCTATTTTGAGAATTTTTTAGAACGTTTCTGAAACAGTCAAATTTTCAACCTATTAAAATAATAATATTTTTTACCAGACGTTTTCTTTTCTTACTTTTTCCTTCTCTACTCCCTTACTTTATACTCCCAGATATTATAATAAATTAATTAGATAATAATAAAAAAATTTATTATTTTCTTTTCTTTTTCCTTATTTTTTCTTCTTCCTTTTTGCTTATTTTTCTTTCTTTTTCTTCTTTTCTTTTCTTCCCCCACACTCCATCTCCATGCCCTGTGCACCCACTCCCGCAGCTGCAGCCAAGAGCAGGGCATGATGGGCTGAGCAGCCCATCTCCCCCCATCCCTTTCATCATCACATTTTTCTCCTCCTCCATTTAAACCCTTCCTTCTCCTTCCCTTCTAATTTCATTATTCCATCTCCTTCAAACTAAACCCAACTCCCTTCATCTTCACCACCGCCGCCTCCACCATCACCACCACCGCCGTCGGCCGCCTTTAGGCCGGCCAACCATTCTCCCATACCCCCTCTCCACTCCACCACCTCCTTCAACATTCACCAACTCCCCACCATCTCCAATTTCACCAAAACCCACCACCACTACCTCCCTTCCTCCTCTAAAATTCACCACCATCTCCATCAAATTCACCACTCCCACCACCCCATCATCACCTCCTCCTCCTCCTCCAACTCCTCCCCACCTCCAACAACCACCACAACCACCACCACCATCAACTACCACCACCACTCCTCCACCAAACGACACCAAACGAAAGCACAAAACAACCCCCACCTCCTCCCCCGGCCCAGGCCGCCGACCGCCCTCAGGCGGCGCCGGGCCGCCGCCGGCCTGGCCGCCGGCCACCCTTCCCCCTCCATTTCTTCTTTCTTTCTTTCTTCTTCTTTCCTTCTTTATTTCTTTCTTTCTTTTCTTTCTCTTTCCTAAAATATAGCCACTTTCCTACATTCCCTAAAATATCCATCCCCTCATTCCCTAATTACTTCCTCATAATTACAATCATACCCCTCCCCTTTTATTTCCTATTTCCTCTTCTAAAAATACCCTATTTTCTCTCTCTCCTTCCTACAACTCTCTCTCCTCTCTCTTTTCCTCTCTAATATATATATATATATATATATATATATATATATATATATATATATATTTTAATATATATGTATGGGCTAGTGGCTTGCTCGTTCGTATTCGCGAACTTCTCAGATTTTAACCCGGTATTTCATCCCGGTATTAGGCGAGTACATTATCTTGACATTGCTTACTTTATTACAATCATTTCATGTATAATAATTATTATTTGGCTTTTAATGCATGATGTCTCTTTATGCAAGTTGGTATATGTTATATAAATGATTTCTAAAAATTATCATGTTTTATAAATAGCTACCGGCCGTTATTATACCTTATCGAACTGGTATTATACCAGGTATGCCTAAATCTGCTCCCGCTTCACTCGGCTTCGCATGGCTAATAAATAGATAACTTTATTATTATTAGAAATAATATTGTGAAGAGTTTGAAATGTTTATGCCATTCTCCTGTACCATGTTACGTGACCGGTTGATACCTAGTATTTGATGTTGCGACTCTCATAGATATATTAGTTACCTGACCCTGATATGTATACACCGGTACTTGTCATGCTATACTTATTATTTGATATCTGATATCGATACTTGTCATGCTATTCTTATTACTTGATATCTGATACCGGTACTTGCCATGCTATATTTATTACTTGATATTTGACACCGGTACTTGTCATGCTATACTTATTGCCTGCTACCTGACACCTGATATAATAACACTTGACACTTGATATGCTATCACCGGGTACTGGTACAGTTGACCTGATATTGTGACACCTGTATTATATTGCATAGTCATGACTATTACTTTACGGGGACTAGGCATGATTATTATACTGTTACCAGATATTTGTACTCCTGAACTCCTATACTTCTGAACTCCTGTATTCCTGAATCCCTAGAAAAGGGTAACTCATGATATTATACTCCTGATATTATACTCCTGTTAATTTCCGTAGTTGGATAATCATGGTTATACTGTATGCACTTGTGGATATTATCTTTGGGCAATTCATATATGTATAATAAAAATACTCAACTTACACTGGGGTGGGAGAAACTGATGAAAACCGGTATGATGTCATATTTATAATGGTGATATATCTGAAGTGTCGTGTGGGGCGCGTAATGATAAGTCCCCGGAAGCAGTAGCCTGAATCTGAAGTGTCATGTGGGGCGCGTAATGATAAGTCCCCGGAAGCAGTAGCCTGTACTCCTGAGCTAGTCCGGGTAGAGACGGGACCTACTATAAATATGAGCCGTTTGATTTATCATTTTTCAAATAATAACTCTCTTATTCATAAGTGGATGTATGTGTGCCGGTAGCACATATAAAAGCATATTACTCGGATGAATAACATAAAACAACCAAACAGTAATAATGTTAGGAATGTGTGATATTTGGTCTCTTTTGGGTCCTGGTACTCACATATCAGACCCGGGTAAGTTCTACAGAGTGCGAACTCTAGTATGGACTATCGGTGATGTGAGGTGCTGGTAGGGAGGCGATTGAAATATCAAACGGTACTGATTATTATTATTATTGAATAAATTAAAATGCTATACCTCTATATTTCAGTTATAGTGTTATGTTCTGAGTTGACACTCTGCCTTATGACATATGATTTATATGGTACGATGATTACTACTGACACACTATAGTTCTATTACTCTTAGGGCAACAGAACATGAGATATGTGGTATATAGATGAGGGTTTCCTTGTTTGGATTATCCCCTTGACGTATCTATCCCATGAATCCATAATCTGAGCTTGTACAACTTGTTTTGTCCATACTTGTATTTATCATGTTTAACTTATTTACCGTATGTTTATATGTACGTATGCTCTTCATACTGCCTCCTATGCATGTTTTCAGTTTTAGATTCATCGATATACATGATATACTGGCATTCCTTTAATTTACCTTATGTTATTTGTTATTACTTGTACCTGCATACTTAGACCGCATCACTTGATGATGCACACGTGTACCTGTTATGCACGCATTTGGCTTTATATATATACTCGCAGGGTTGTGTCTGATAACGCTGAATTCTCATGTCCAGATCCTAGAGACCGGACCTTGGTGACCTTTTTGTAGCTGATCAGAGTGCACAACGGATCCTTCCGTGACGTTCGGAGTGCAATAGAAGCTTAGATCATCACTGCAGCTCTTCCTCCCAGTTCCTCTCATGTTTGGTTCTCGAGACCTCTTTTTCTGCTCGTGAGCATCTCTTAGCTTTGTATATCTTTTCATATATTGTACTTTTGTATTTTTCTGGTGATGCAATATTGATGTAATATTGTATCACTCTCTGTGATAACCATGTATGTATACTTTTCTGTTGGAATGTATATTACCACTGTGCTCCCGCACTCTGATTCTTGTCTGTGCTGATGCTTAGCGTATATACGTGAGGGTATTTTTGACCTGTGTATATACGTCGCAGTGACGTTTTCGTACCCGCCGGATCGGGGCGTCACATAGTCCAGAGCCCTTCACTGGAATTCGGCTACACTCTTTGGTTACACTAAGTATGTTGCAATTAGTTTTAAATTCCGCATTATTTGTCATTAGATTAGCCGTACACCTATTCACCCCTTCTAGGTGTACTTACTGGGGTTGCCCTCCATTTGTACTAGAATGTTCTGGAGCTGTCAGTTAAGTAGCTTTAACTTCTCTTGCTCCTTGAGGAGGTTCTCGTGATCGAGGGCCATCTGTTCTCACTCTCGATCAGATTGCGCATATTGCTCCATCTGTTCTCTCATCTCGTAGAGAGTCTGAAGGAGTTGGTCTTCGTTTTGCTGTGTAGACTAGATGTTGGTGACTGGATCCTCTCGTGATGAAGAGCTTGTGTCTTTGGTGGTGTGCGACTGTTCGTCGGTTGGTGGAGGGACTGTGCCCCCAGGGGTTTCTATTTACTTTTGGATGATGCACATCTGGTGGCTTGTCTTCTTGGGGCCATCGCCGATGTTGGAGAGGCTTTTTGGAGAATGAGTTTGGTAGGGGAGAGGTCGAGCATTAGGACTCAAATTTCAATGAAAGCACCAGTTTGTGGTGGAGATTTTTCTACGCGATTGATCGAACAGTCAATCTTACACCACAAGCAAAAAAGGGGGAGGGTCTGCCTAAACTAATACAGAATGTAGAGATCCAATTAGCAAACAGACATTAATAGAGATTTTTACGTGCAAACCCAGAATGGGAAAAACCACGGGGAGGAGAGAAGAAGGATTCACTATCTTTTTCTGTCATGTTACAAGAGGGTTTTGCTCAGTACTTTCTCTTTTTCTTTGATCTTTTGTTGATCCTTGTGTTAATCCTTTTTTGATCTTTTTTTCCCTATAAGTAAGCTGTTTGTGGTGTAACTGATGGTGCGAATCTTCCTCCGTTATTCATAATTCGCGGTTAAGATCCTTCCATATATGTTTTAATTATCATGCTTTATTGTTGGGATTGACATGCCGACATATCCACCACTATCCATAACCGTTTCTACTGGAATAGTGGGTATTTAGAACATGGAGATTTCGTGGCAGGTGTAACCGTTTTTTGCGATCTAATAACCTTGCTATTGAGCTATGCCCAGTAGGAGTCGGGGTGAAGTCAAGTAGTCATGAATGCCGGGGTGAGAAAGAACTCCTCGGGTCCTCTCTTCGGAGTTGGGATGTGTCTCGGGGTTAGGCCTGAGACTATTTCTCCTCGGGGTTGCATGCGAGCTGCTTAGCATCTTGGGGTGTGTGTTGTCTGCTTGAGATACCTCTGGTGCAGTTGGACACGCGTCGCGATTCTTGGGGTTGACCAAATCCTGACTACTACATGTGTAAAACTATATAATTTATACATGTTACGTATGTGTGTGTACATATGTTATAGGCGTTAACTTGCCCAAATTAATTAGTTGTGCACTTCAGTTAAGGAATCGAAAATATCACGTTCACGTTTCTTTTTCTTTCTCCTTTTATCTTGCATGTGATCTTCTCTCTCTTGTCATCCCCTCTCTTACGCGGGGACAATCATATCACCACCACCTCTCCTTGCCCCTCCCCTCTTCGCACCCTGCTCTTTTCTCTCCTCTTCGTGTCCAAATGACTAATGTAGGCCACTACTATAATATTGGCAATCGTTCTGCCTTTTCGGCTAATTTCATCAGACTCGTAGATCATTATCTTCAAATCAGCACTGATCTTTAAATGCATAATCTCCCAACCACGTAATATATGTCCCTTCACATTATGAACATCACTATCAAAACCACATTTGACCACTTGTAGCATTAGTGTAAGATCCTCTAAGAATTGTATCCTCACATCTTATTCTACAATTGCATCCTCACATCTTAATCAGGTTCTTTTCTCAGGCTACTTTTTGAATGTTATTTTATTTTGTTATTAAATGTAATTTTGCTAGTGCACATCTCTAGGTGGAATTTTGAAATTTTTTGCTAGTTTCTAGCTTCACGACATGGCTTAAAGATATCAATTCATGGCTTGACTACTTGTTCCTTTCTTTATGTTTTTATCTTCAAGAGAAGTTTTTATATATATATATATATATATATATATATATATATATATATATATATATATATATATATATATATATATATATATATATATATATATATATATATATATATATGGGGTTACTGTACCTTAGCCGACAGCTGAGAGAGTTTCTCAGCCGGCGGGACGTGGCAACATAATAGCCACGAATTTGACATTAATTTTGGCAGACAAAAACCAAAAAATTTCTGCCCGAGTTAGTATCAATCACTTCAAGAATCGCTTTGATGAAAATACCCTCCCTCACAACTTTTTACTGTATGTAAAACCTTTCCTTTCAAAATAATTTACAGATCTGAAATTATCAGTTGATCAACCAGAAAAATTTAGTGCTACTGTTTCCCAAATTTTTCGTTCATTTTCGTTCAAAAAATAGTTTTTTAAAAAATTATCTGCTAAAGATGGCGCCAAAGAAATCAACTGCGGAAAAAGGTAATGGGGAAACCCAGTTTTTTTTTAGGGTTTGTAAATTTTAATAGTTATATTTTTCAGTTTTGATTCCCTTTTTACTTTTTTCAGAAATATTCCTATTTTAACTTAACTTAAATTAAAAGTGTCTGATTAACTGTTTTTTTACGAATTTTTTTTTAAATTTTCAAGATTCTTGGTTTTTTTAAAAAAATAGTTAAATATTTTTTTTTTAAAACTTGTGACCATGGTCGCAAATAAGAGAGAAAGATTCGCTTTTTATGATTTAAAAGGGGTAATCATCAAAAATAAGTATATTTATGCGGTTTAAAACTGTTTTTTTTACACTGAAAATTTAAATCAAGTTTAAAGTTTAAGATAAAAAGAGTTTTATTTTAGAGATTTTTTTTAAAATTTTAAATTTTTTAACACAGCATCCGGGGTCAAATTTTATTTATTTCATTTCCTTTTATGTGGATTTGGGTCGCAGTTATCTAAATTAGCGTCTTAGGTTTATGCAACCTTGGTCGCAGACTTTTAAAAATTATTTGATTTAAAATTATTCACGTCCGTTTTTTTAAAGGTTTTTTTAAGAAAACTCTGCGACTGAAGTCGTAGTGTTAGCCTGATTGAATATTGCGATCCTGGTCGCAGTATGATGATACAAAGCCCCCTTCATGGTAAATTATTTTGGTTAATTACAAAATTGCAGTGCGACCTTGGTCGCAGTGTATTATAGTTTATTAAAGACTATTGCGACCAAGGTCGCAGTCTTTTTTCTTTTAAACTTTTAAATAAATGTACTCTGACGGTATTTTATACTAAGGTTTTTAATATTTCTGCATGTATAGGTAAATAAGAACTGAAGGTTCGTCCTATGAGATCGAGCCTAAAGCCTATGTGCGAATTCATTAGAAATTTCAAAAAGTACATCAGGCCGATTTCGTAGATGCGACGAAGGAGACCCCGTTTGACCCAATCTTCCTGGCCTTCTACAATGAGGAGTTTGGTGTTGAAAAAGGTCTAAAATTAAACATCAGTGTGCTGAAAATTGTAGACCAGTATGATAGGGATACGAGGATCTTTAGAATTGGGGGCAAATAAATTGAGTTAACAGTGAAGGATGTTGCCCTTACTTTTGGTCTACCTATCAATGGGGCGGATTTTATTATGAATAAGACCTGTACAATAAAGGACAGGTGGGTTATAAAATATTATTTCCCTAATATAAAGAAGATCACGAAAGTATCCATTGAAGAAGCTTTGGATGATCTTCTGGTCAAGAAAAGAAGGAGGACTGAATTAGATGTGACAAAGGATGAACAGTTTGAGCAGCAACTGACTTTAAATGAAATTATAAGAGACATATAAAGACTTGCAGCTCAAGACTTTATAACAATAATCGTCCTATATATGTCGGCCACTCTATTCTTTTCTGGCAGTAAATGCACGGTGCCATGGTACATTGTGGAACAAATTACCAATATGCAGCTGATGAAGATAATATGCAGGGCTAAAACTGTTTGGTAATTTCTGATTGAGTCAATGAACATCTTCATGCACACCACATATGAGCTGCAAGGATGCTCCGTGCAAATTATTGTAAGTATAAATATCATAGTTGTCAAACATTGTTGAAATTTCCTTATATATTGTCAATGTTTATGTAAACTAAGGTAATAATACATTTTTTAGTATTGGCTCTGTGAAAGGGCTCTGAGCCGAGGTCTGGTTTAGAGGACAAAACCCCACGGGCAGTAAGATGGGACCTCCAAAACATTAGCAGAGTTCTGGCTGAAATTGATCTAAATGATCTTGACGTAGTTTTTAATAGTTAGCGACCATATACTGTTGATTATAATTTTATACATTTAAATGGAGCGCGACCATTGTCGCGTTCATTTGATTAAAGTATAATGGTGTGCGACCATGGTCGCATTTCCTTGATAAATCGTTGTAAATAAACTATGACCATGATCGCAGTAAGATGAGATTTACTTGTCTGATTTAATGTTTACGACCACGGTAGCATTTCATTTGATTAAAGTACAATGGTGTGCGATCATAGTCACATTTCCTTGATAACTCGTTATAAGTAAACTGCGACCATGGTCGCAGTTATATTTATTTCATTGTTTTGTGCTGCGACTATGGTCGAAGTATGGATTTACTTGTCGGATTTAATGTTTATGACTCCGACCACGGTCGCAGTTCCTTGATAGTAATTCTAGTAAATGTTTCATTCATCTGCGATATACTATAAGATTTGTCTAAAATCTCAGTTTATTTTTTTATTTCAGATTTTTTGTCGAATGATCAACATTTTTAATGATAAAAGAAATATGATTGGCCTTCCTGTTGAAGGAGAAGGAGAAGAAGATGAAGAAGAAGAAGATATAAATATTGAAGCTAACATCCCGCGCGGAAACAGAACCAGAGCCTGTCGAAAAAATGACATTGAGGACTTGATGTTCAGTAGAGATTTAGATGCCAATATAATTCATTTCTACATGAAGCATCTAGAGAAAAGATGAGGATTAAAAACTATATTCTTTCGAAGCGAAACTTGGGTAAATATCTATTTTCTCCTTTATAGTTAATTAGAACATCAAATTTCTAATTAATGTACTACTTTCAAATTTTGATGGTTAAAAATTCTACTAGTTGCTTTTACTGTTGATAAGGCATAATGATTTGTCTGCGACTTTGGTCGCAGTCCAGTCAGTTGATAAGTAATTATAGAAAATAATCTGAATATTACCAGTTGCGACATTGGTCCCTGTCGCAGTAAACATATTCTTAATCAATAACAACACAGTGACCTTGATCGCAGTTGAGTGTATTAAACATGAAGCTTAATATAATGAAAGCTGCGACCTTGATCGCAGTTGCATTTGCTAAGTAATCCTAAAAATTTAAACCTGAATACTGACGAATGCGATCAAGGTCGCAGCTAAAAATATAATTAACAATAACAACACAACGACCTTGGTCGCAGTCTATTTTCTTGGCAGAATCAATCAAACTGCTACCAGATTAGCAATAAAAATAAAAATGTTTAAATTTTAATGTTGTTTTTGATATTTTGATTGCATTTAATTTTACATATATAAAAATGTTTGAATTTATTTTGTTTTTTATAGCATGGTGTTGTATCTAAAAATAAAGACCTTGAAGATTATTTCATCAAGCAGTTGTTGAAAACTGGACAAGTGATGTGCAGTGCATGTTCTTCCCAATCAATCACAAACACAGTGCCAAGGAAGCTGGATTTCACTGGACCTTGATGGCATTTGATTGCCAAACACAAGAGTGGATTTTTTACAGCTTTTTGGTCCCAGCGGAAAAATCAAGTAATACATTAAAGTTTTATCAAACAGATGCAAGAACAATAGTGAGTTGATTTTAATCTTACAATTACTGAATATTTGTATTTAATTTGATTAATATTGATATTTTTTCTATTGACATTGCAGAAAGAAAGGTTATTACAAATTTTTTAAATTGATTTCAATAAAAGGATGAAAAAATCATATATAAAATACGCAAGATGTCTACAACAAGCAAACAGGTATTTTTTTCTGACATTTACCCAACATATTTTCTGATTATTTTGAGTATAAAAATCTAATCGCATTTAATGATTTCCCTGTACAATTTTCAGTGTTGATTGCGCTGTATATGTATGCAAGTACATCGAAAATATAACATTTGGTTCTCCATCAACAGTTGATACTGTGATGGTGGTCACTGTACTAAGAAGCGAGCTTGCATACATGTTACTCGCAGACAGAGAGAAAAGTTAGGATGAAGAAATAGAATTTATAAGAAGGATGATATTTGAAGATTTACTTAATTTTTTAATTATAATATTGTTAATTCATTCATATACATCATTTTTTTTATTATAAATGTATCCTATTTGTAAAGCAGGTCTGTTTTAAAAATTTGTAATTTGTATACATTTTTATTAATGTAATTTATATACATTTTTATTCATTTGTTATACAATCCACTGAGATTTCCTTATGTCCATTCTATAGCTGTACCAGAGTGCATGTTACTTAAGTCGCAGTGATATTAGCAACAAATAATGATTTCAGAAGTTGTACTGCGATCAAAGTCGCAGTCATGAACTGAAAAGTTGTATCTACTGCTTATAATGCGACAATGCTCGCAATATGCATAATTTCGTCTGTAAAAAATTTATCTATTTATTAACATTCTATTAATGTAATTGAGACAGTGATCGCGGTCGCAGCTAATGAATCATATTTCAGATCATACAGTTTTTATACACATAACGATATATGTTTTAAATTTTATTAAAATAATTAATTTAACAAAAAGTAAACACGGTCCTCCCTGTCTTTTTCTACTGTAAGAAACTAAAATAATAATAGTCTTGCCGTATTCAAAGTAAAAAGTAACTACATGTAAAAATATAACAACTTTTTACCTGTTTTTGAAAACTGAACAGTCACCTGGAAAGTATACATTTTTAGGAAAAAGATAGATAATTAATTTACGCCATGTTCACGTCGTTTGAGAGCATAAACCTTTTGAAATTCCTAGATTATTTATATATAAAGGGTGTCCATTATAGGATAACAAACAAACTAAATTACATTTTTGAAAATTCCTCTCTTTCAATTTTCGGAAAAAGATTCAAAAATGTCTTCTCCACCATTTGCACTAGAAAGAAGCCAATCATCTAATGATGATTGGATGTATAGTTCTGAATCGTTCCCTCGCTACGGGTCAGAGGATAAGCTTGATACAGACGATCCGTTCTGGGAGTTCATGGATGATACGAAATACCTCTGTGAAGAGGAAGAAAGCGAACCGGAGAGTGGCGGTAATGAGGATGAAAAGGAGGAAGGCGATACGAAAGATGAACACTGTCATAATATGGATGACGAATCTGATTATGATGGTGATGACGAGGACGAGTAGATTAGTACTTTTAAATATGTATTTTGTTTTAGGAAATTTAAGTCTTTTTTAGTTTTACTGGTGGCACTGTTTTACTAATTTAATTCTTATGGTTGTTGGAACATGGATACGGGGGCAAATTATAATAGGCTATGTCGAACTTACATGTCAACAATGTGATCCAATGTCTAAATCACAAAAATGTTAAAATTAAATAAAAGGGGATACACTGCGACTAATGTCGCTGTCAATAAAAAAAATTCATAATCAGCGACTGAGATAAATAAATTGCAAAATGCGACCTAGGTTACAGTGTAAAATTGAAAGGGTCCAATTTTCACAATATAGAATTTAATTTTAACCATATTTTAGCATATTAAAATGGTAACATAATTAAAGAACTTAATGTAATATTTCATTCAAAGTTGAGAATTAAACAATCCAACTTTCTCTTGAAATTTAAACTGCGACTCTGGTCGCTGTTATGAAAATACACTGCTCTTTCTGTAACTGCTGTAGACTGCGAGAAAGTCGATATCAAATAGTCAAATATGAACTGCGACCATGGTCGCAGTCTATGTTCAGTGAACTAAAAAGTAAAATATATATGCATGTTATATTATTGTAGTGAAATTTTAAAGTACAACTGCTAACAAAAGAACAGTAGATGGGATGCACTTGAAAAGGATAAAAAAATGTTATTACACTGCGACCCAGGTCGCAGTACTTGAAATGCCTCATTCTTTAACAATGTGACCATGGTCGCAGATGATGACTGAAGATATAAAAATGAAAACTTTATTCGTTCCAGGTAGACACAACATGAAACTATTTTCTCTGCAATTAAAAAGGAAAGATAAGAATTTGAAACATCAAACTTTTAATTAAATTATATAATAGGTTAAATTTCATACCAATAATAGACAACCAGTCCTGTAATGGCCCAGCTGTTGACAGTTTTCACACTTTCGATGCTTCACTTCCTTCTGTGATAGAGAATCTTCAAAACCAGACTTAAGCCTGGATGCATCTCTAGGCCTCCCCTTGGTTGGTACAGGACCAATTGGATCGCGTATATTCAATTTTTTACCATCCCGCAGAACAACGACGGATCCAGTGGAACCAATATTTGTTTGACTGTGATGATTGATAATTTACTGACGTGGCTTTGTATTCATTACTAGTTTCTTCAGCAAATTTATCCAAAATAGCATCCAACTTTGAAAGATTGATATCAGAATCGGCTACCATTTCAAGAATTGCATTAAATTTGGAACGAAGTGTCCACAGTCTAGCCGTCCCTCGAGTGCCTTGAAAGGGAAAAGGCCTAATGCCATTTTCAATTGCAACATTTTGTAACGCGTATCGATCCTCCATCTCTGTAATATATAGGATTCTGGTATATGTGTAACGTGATTGTGCTACAACACGCACAGAACATGTCTACAAAAGATACCCTCTATTTCGAATAATGAGCAACTACAAGACACATCAAGTTCATCAGAATTCTCATAACTGACCTTTTCTCAGGTGTCTTTTCATTCTGAAAATTCACCAACCAAATATTTTGCTCTAGGTCCATCGTGTTCTAACTCTTTTGAAAAGAGTGTCATCAAACTGCCCATTCTTTTTGGAACAACTGAAAAATCTTCGGGTATACAACTTTGAAACATGTATCTCATATGGATTCGATGTACAATTGGGAACAGAATTCAACTCCCAAAAGTCTTGTTGAGATTCAGAACTACGACGGGCAGCGACAGCTTTATCATATTGGTGGATAAATTCAACTAGTTCGTGTTTGCATTCACAAAACCATCAAAAAGGAATTAATACTCTCACACCTCTGACTAGTTGTCATCCAAACACAGAATATATCCTTAAAATATGCATTAACCCAGTGTCTACGCAATCTGTACATCTTTAACAACCAACTGTCTTCTTCTTCTTCTAAATAATATTTTTCATTCATTAGTCTCCATCGTTCCTCATATGTGCTTATATCACGGGAGGTGTAACAAAAATGAAAATCAGAGATAAAATCTTCCCCATACTTATTCGTCAACGGGATTTCTTGCTCGGCAATATGTTTCCGTACATGCAGAAAATAATACCGGTGCTGAGTAGTTAAAAAATCATCTTGATGGCATCACCGATCTGGGCATCCTAATCAGTAATAATCACCTTTGGTGCAACTTCGTGCTTGCATTTAAGCCACTTATTGAATAGTCACACAAATGTATCCCTCTGCTCATCCACAAGTAATGCACAACCAAACAAAATTGACTGCCGATGATAATTCACTCCAGTGAATGGAGCAAATGGGAAGTTCAAGTGATTAGTCTTGTATGTTGTGTCAAAAACAATCACATCACAAAAACTCAGATACGAGAAAATTGCTCTTCCATCAGCCCAAAAAATGCTTCTAAGTGTGCCCGCATTGTCAACTTCACTAGCAAAGAAAACATCTGGATCAGACTCGACTTTTTCTTGAAAATATTTGATGATCGAAATAAACTCATGGCCAACGTTACTTCTACGGTGACGAGTAAAATCAATAACTTGTTACGGGCTTACTTCTTCACAACCTTCTCCGTGATTCATTGCATTAACAACACAAGAAATATTTAAAGGACGAATTCCTATATCAACCAAATTGCTCATAATGCTTCTGTTAATCTTTGATCGATGTGTCTGGTGAGAGTAATAGTGATAGATCTTATCCGGGCTTGATAATTCATATGAATGAGAATTAACAAACTTGGTGACAACCCAAGATCTTCTGTCAAATAAAAAATGAAGACACACATGCATCTCAGCAGGACACACTACTCTAGGGTCGATTCGTCGGCTGACTGTAAGCCCATCTTGTCTTTTGTCACACAACTTCTTCACACCCTCCTTGTTGTAACAAAATTTTCTGCAAATAACTTCATGAGAAGGCCTCCGTGACTTATCTATTTCTTTTCTTTTCACGCCAAAACCTCTGTTCCTTGCATAAGAATTATAGAAGTTATATACTTCATCATCCGTGGAAAACTGTTCCCAAAAAATAGATTTGAGCTTCCAGACATTTCTCCATGTGAATTCAGATCCTACAAAACAAATTGCTGAATTAAATAAAAACAAATAATTGAATATCACACATCTGAACTGTAACAACGAAAATTGCGACCAAGGTCGCAGATGTAAAGAAATCTGTAATTTCTGAATAATAGACTGGGACCATAGTCATAGTTTTTCGTATATCCAGATTTTTTAAAAACGTGAGTAATAACTGTGCAACTCTCTCTTTAGTATATACTGCGATTTTAAGTTGCAGTTCTTAAAATTTAGTGTATAAGATAGAATGATTGACATGGACACGTGTCACACTATAATAAATAGGGCTGCGACTAAGGTCGCAGTTGTAAAGGTTGCTTTGACAACCGAAAAATATTTTTAATACAAACTGCAACCGTGGTCGCAGTTAGTAAATTTTAGTATATTAAATTTGCGGTCGCAGTTTATAAATTTTAGTGTATTAAATTAAATAGGTGAGACTGAGATTGCATTTAACAAAACTGTAAAATTCTTTCTGAAAAAAAGACTTTAGAATAAGTGATTATATTGTTCTGTAAAATGAAATCTAGGTCGCAATTCCATATACGCTACAGAAAAAATCTTCTACATTTAAGAAATTGCGGAAAAAATTGATAAAATAATAACCTCTTGATCAGCATGCAAATATCTCAACCCTTCAATACTTTTAATATTCTGAGAGAAAGTTGAATCAGATGATATATAGTCCATATTTAGATCAGAAGATAGAGTCGCTTACGACTGCGACCAGAATTAGCAGGAAAAGTGGACTGCTCTGACGTCAACATTAAAATAAAAAAGGAGAAAAACCTGATCTGAAAATCGCTATTTTCAGAAAAAATTTTATGGCAGGAAAAGCAAACCCTAAATCTGACAACGAACGATAAAAGAACTAGGGAGAAAAATAATAATAAATAATTGCGGGATAAGTACCTTTACCGAGGGGCATTTAGTAATTTAACGTTATACCAATAAGTGGGCCGCAACTTATTGGTGTGGCAAATATCGTGTCACGTCACCGTAGGCTGGGAGAGACTCTCAGCTGTTGGCTGATATACAAATTTCTGTATATATATATATATATATATATATATATATATATATATATATATATATATATATATATATATATATATGATGCCAACGGAAATTCAATACCACTTAAAATATATGAGGCATACATATATAAATAAATAAGAATGAGTATTCGAGGATTAATTATCATAAGAATCATGTGTTTAACTCACCCGTAACACCAACCTAACAGCATATGTCAAGAAGATAATCAAGTAACATATACTATGCATGCTCGCCTAACCAACCGCCCACTAAGGTGAAAGTTTTTCAAAATAATAATAGTTGAGTAGTTTGAAACACCACCATGTGAAGAATAAAAGGACTAATTTTGAAAGTTAGTTCAAAATATTTCAAACATAGAATCAATTATATACATCTCATGAAACATACTAATTATACAAGAATCGTCACTTAAAGACCATATAGCACATGCAAACTCATGAATATAAAATCATGATTGAAATATAAAGGTGAGTGTACTAAATTCATGTGAATAACACATTTAAGAAGATAAAATAAAATTAATGTGAAATTTCTTTTTAAACTATGACATATTAAAAAAATTATTTGTAAAGACATGAAAACACAAATTAAGAAAAATTCTTTTTTACTAACAAATATCATGATTAGTGGAAGTAAAATCCTCAAATCATCAAACATACCACTAACGAGATATTCAAGAAACATATGAAACAAAAATAAAATAAACTGTCACACCCCGCTTACCAAAATACACAGAAACAAAGTCGTGACGACGTATATATGCGAGGAGAATACCCAACGTATACACGCTAAGTCTAAAATAACCCAAGCAAGCTATACAATCACTTTGATAAATCAATATCACTGCAATAAAACATATAAATGTCCACACATAATAAGAGATGAATAGAGGAATATAACAAGCACTGAGTCCAATATAGGGAATCAAAGAGAACGACAGGAATAAAAGAAAATAATAATATCAGAAATTATATAGAGAGAACTCCAGGCTCCTCGTAAAGCGTGTGATTCTCTCCAAATACCTGATCAATGACAAAATAATCATAGACCTGAATGTGCAAATTCAGAGAGTCAGAATTCCTAATGAGTGTGTAAAATAAAGGGAAAGGTGCATGTGCATATAATATGATGAAATACAATATAATAATAATAGCAGATCATCAAGAATGCAATATCATATATGAACAATAGCAAAGCCAGTCAGTGCTAGAATCCAGTGTACAATCAGATCATGTGCACCAATGGGTGTCCAACATAGCATATATGCATCGGGCGAATACAATCAGTCAACTGTACATAGGGTTATAGTCTAACAATATTTTCTCAGTAACATTAAATACACTAATAATAGTCCTGCATAGTCTAGTCAATGTACAATCTCATATAGAATTGATTAAGATCTCATCTACCTGTACTGCATATAATAGTAATTGATCCATCGACTTATTGTCTCAATACAATCACCTCTAACATCACATATCAATTCATGTCAAGGTATCTAATATAATAAAACTATCACCTCAATGAATCGATAATCAGTTCTCTCATTACTACTAATCTACTCTAATCCTCTAAGTCATCAATCTATCCCTTCTCTAAATCACTGGTGTATCCAAGTTCGAACATATTGAAATACATACTCAGCTAGTTTTACTCAAATCCTTATTACCTAGTCTGGTCAAGGTCACTAATCCATTCCTACTATACTCGAGCTCATACCAGAAGATCCAAAAAACAAAGTAATAGATCAATAAAAGATATATTCGATCTACTAGTTGCCTAATCTAATCTACACGTATTCTTTAACCCAAAGTTAACTCTACTCCCACGTACTCACTGATAAATCCAAGTCCAATACCCAATCTTTTAATGAAAAACTACATCATATTTAAATACTACTCAATATCCATTAATTTCTCATCTAATGGTTATCCCTAAATTCAATGTAAAGAATGTAAACCCAAGTCAACTTCAACTCTAAATAAGTCCATATGTATATCCGAGCATCAAGAAAACCATTCTGTAATAAAGCGACATCATATTTAGCCCGTACTCAATAATCTATTACAAATATGTAGAGTCAATTACTCTAACTATTCTAATTTGTCCCGAAATTATCAAGTCAAAATCTACTACAATCATCACTCTGACCAATCCAAGCATTAACAAATCCAATAAATCAAATAACCTTAAAAACTCATAAATGGGAATGCCCCACATCTTCTTGACAAAATACTAACTCCACAAATATAAACCATCAATGATACATCTAATCCATCGTCTATAATGTGTCTACTCCTCCCCAGAATGGTAATAATAATCTCCAATAGAAAATTTATTATACATTTATCTGAACCCCCAACAAATAAACAGAATCAATCATTACTGTCAATCTAAATAAATCTGATGGATCCATATCACGTACAACATATCCATTCAAATTTATTAAAATTTGAATAATATAGTCATAAGAATAAAATATAAATATTTAATTGAAATTAAACAATCACTAATAAAATATATAAATAACAGTAAAATCAAATAAACACTCAAATGGAATGACGCAGTTACAGGTCCAAATTGTCATCTGGTCTTCACTGCACGAACCAGCTTGGAACTCTGGATCATCTCATGGGTCGATCTTCGAATAGGCTATGTATCAGGTCCACAGCGAACACGGATATAGATCAGGTTCGGCTCTCTGTTTCCGGTTAGAACTGCAAGAACGAGTCCACAATGTTTTAGCACACAACATGCATACACGAACACACAAACACACAAACACAAACATATATACATGATTATTCACACATATTTATACACTAATATACATGTTCACACACGTACACATATATACTCACACATATTACACATGTACACATGCATAAACACATGTATTCACAATTACACACACTCACATTACACACAATCAAACTAACCTATACTCACACCCAAAAATACAAACCAACACACATGTGTACACTCAAATACACCAACAGACATATACACACATGCAACACGGCGCACACACGCACATTCACACACTCACACACGTGCATTCACTTTCATGTAAATACACCGTACTCATACATTCACAAACACATTAGTTAACACGCAGATAGATCAGAAAGATGGAGAAATGAGAGGGGAAGAGAGAGAAAGAGAGAGAGAGCTCACGGTGGCCATGCAGGTGAGGGGCGAAGCTCTGGCAAGTGGCGGCTCGCGCATGGGGATGGACGACGGCAATGGGAGGATGGAGAGTAAGGGTTGACGAGCTCGGGCTCCGGCATCGATGGAGGAGGGTGATGGTGGCCTGGGGACTCATGTGGTACTCGACCATGGAGGCATAGGAGAAGGGGAGAGGTGTTGTGGTGGCTGGGAGAGGGAGATCGAACCACGACAGATGGGTAGTTGCAGGTATGAGGGATGTGCTGCCCTGGGGATTGCAGCAAGGGAATAGGGTGGAGTCCGAGTGGGTTACCGCAGAGAGAGAGAGAGAGATGACTGTGGGGGCTTGGAGATGATGCGCAGGCCATGGCGTGGGCAAGGGGCATGGCATAGGTTGCGAGGATCAACAGAAAGGAAGGGGAGAGGTCATTTGTGTAGAGGAGAAGGAGGAGGGACAGTTCTGCGCGTTGGTGGGTTCTGGCGGAGATCGACGAGTGGGAGTTTGTGGTCTTGCCGAAGAAGTAATGATGGAGTACGGTGGATGCTCTAGGGGCCGGTCTATTGGCAAAGGGAGGAGACGGGTATGCGTAGAGAAGCGATTGTGCATAAGAAGAAGAAGAAGAGATATGATGTAGGATTAAATTAGGGTTAGGTTTAAAGTTAGGATTAATAGAGATTATATATAAAGATAGAGATTGGGTTTTAGGTCATGGGGCTAATGGGTTAATAAGTATGGCTAAATAGGGATTAGAAATGAGTTAGAAAATATGAGAATGGGCTTGGTTCATGGGCTTGTGGAAAAATGAGAATGATATAGCATAATACCAACAATATCATAATAATAATAGTAATTGTGATAATAATGTATAAAATATAATACATACATATACTTGTGTAAATGCAAATCAAAAACATATACATATAATATGTATATACATGTATTTATACAAAAGTATAAAATATATTAATTAGTAATATCAATGATAAGTAAATCCAAATAAAATATTAAAAGTAGAAATATAGTATTATCAGCCAGGAATATTACACAAGCTTCAAGGTGTGTGTAAGTTTCATCAAAACTAGAGCATATATATATATATATATATATATATATATATATATATATATATATATATATATATATATGGGCTTACTGTACCTCAGCCCGCGGGCTGAGAGAGTTTTCTCAGCCTGCGGGCGTGGCAACATCACCGCCCCGCATCTGTAATAATTTTGGCGGGCAAAATCCTGTAAAATCTCGCTCAATTTAATGCCAGTCACCTCAACATTGTAATTTCCAAAAATACCCTCCCTCACAACTTTTTACCGACCTTGGTAGCAGTCCTCAGAAAAAGACTGCGACCTTGGTAGCAGACCTTGGTAGCAGTCCTCAGAAAAAGACTGCGACCTTGGTAGCAGTTCTCAGAAAAAGACTGCGACCATGGTAGCAGTCCTTAGAAAAGACTGTGGTAGCAGACCTTGGTAGCAGTCCTCAGAAAAAAGACTGCGACCTTGGTAGCAGTCCTCAGAAAAAGACTGCGACCATGGTAGCAGTCCTTAGAAAAGACTGCGACCGTGGTAGCAGTTCTCATAAAAACACTGCGACCATGATAGCAGTCCTCAGAAAAAGACTGCGACCTTGGTAGCAGTCCTTAGAAAAGACTGCGACTGTGGTAGCATTTCTCATAAAAACACTGCGACCTTGGTAGCAGTCCTCAGAAAAAGACTACGACCTTGATAGCAGTCCTTAGAAAAGACTGCGACCGTGGTAGCAGTTCTCATAAGTACTGCGACTATATTAAAAATCATTAAATATCAAATCAGATAAAAAAATTAAAGAAGCAGCAATCACTGTCTTTTACAAAAAAGTAGCTTTTCATAAGGGGTATTTGGTAATTTAACTTCTTTCGATAAGCGGGCCGCAAGTTAGTGGGGTGCAAAATTGAGCCACGTCAGCGTAGGCTGAGAGAGTTCTCTCAGCCCGCGGGCTGATATACATTTTTCTCTCTCTCTCTCTCTCTCTATATATAATATATATATATATATATATATATATATGAAAGTACACCTAGAGGGGGGTGAATAGGTGTAATGCTAATCTATAACAAATAATGCGAAATTTAAAAAATAAACGCAATACACTTAGTGTAACCAAAGAGTGTAGCTGAATTCCTAGTGAAGGGCTCTGGACTAACTCCTCTGAATTCCTCTAAATAAGAGTTGAGGTGCTATATGAAGCTCTCTTGGTTAAACACAAGTGAGGCACACAAACAAACACAACCAAGCATATAAGTATGAATGAGCAATATGAATGATGCAAGGCACAATATAAATGAGAGAGAGTTAGAGAAAGTGGATCAAACGAAACACCGAGATATGTTTCGAGCACATAGCTCTACGTCCCCGCCTTCACACAGAAGGATTTCTACTAACTCGTCCACACAGGACTTCCCACACAGGGAACCTCCACTGAGGATTTTGGGCAAATACAATTTGGGAGTACACAACTCCTCTCTCAAATATAACCTCTCACTAGAGGCAAGGCACAAACCAACACAATATCAACCTCACAAATGAGGGATAGGCACTTAGCCAAATAACAATCCATCTCTCACTAGAGGGATTAGGCTCAAGGCCAAACAACTACAATCACCTCACACTTGAGGGATTCCAATACAACCTCCACTATCACCTCTCACTAGAGGGATACCAATACAATCACCTCTCACTAGAGGGATATCACAAATCAAGGAGGGTTTACAACTTGGTGGTCTCTCTCAACCACAAACCAATTCTTTCTCACAACAATGATCCTATAGATAGGATAGATAAGCTCAAGTGTGAGAAAATCAAGGTGATTGGAACTCAAATAACAAAGAAATACTTGGGAAAACAATTAGAATTTAATAGAAATGAAGAACAAAACAAAATATCCAAATCTCTATTTTTCTTTGCTTTTTCCAACCCTTGAATACAATAAAAGATAACTCTTTTAGGCTTAAAAACTCTTTTGAAAACTTGTATATAACACTAGAAAGAATGAGAATTTGCTCTTGAAAAACTTGTTAAAATCAAACTCAAATGGGGGGTATTTATAGCCCCAAATAAATCTGCCCGTTGGCAGTTGGAAAGGGCAGATTTGCCCTTCTGGTCGACCGCCCCGGTCGACCGGCCCCAACTGTCAGATTTCTGACCGTTGTGCCTCCGGTCGACCGGCCCGGTCGACCAAGACTGGATACAGAGAGAGCAGAGCTCTCTGTCGGTCGACCGGCCCGGTCGACCGAGACTGGATACAGAGAGCAGAGCTCTCTGCCGGTCGACTGGCCTGGTCGACCGGGGCCATTTTCAAAGAGCAGAGCTCTCTGGACGGTCGACTGGCCCACCAGCCCTGGCTGTGTACACGTCCTGTGCACGTCGGTGGACCGGTCCGGTCGGCCGACTTCTGCTTGGTCGACCGGTCCGGTCGACCGACAGACAGCCAGTCCAGCCTAATATAGGATTTAAAAACTTGATGTTTTATCTTCTATTAAATCTCATAAAATCACATAAATTTCACAAAAATATGTTCTTATTATATCTTTGTAATACAAATATGTGTGATAAAAATTCAACACATATTTCAAACAATTTGAACCATTTTTGTGAGATTGAAAATCTGCCTTAAACCAAAAACCGTATTTTCCAATACTAGGATTTTTGAAATGGAAATCCAATTTTTCCAAAACACATGTAAATACAAAAACATGATATTTAAACAACTTTGAGGCATATTATATATGGATAGAATCTGATATACATATAAAGATTTATATCTATGTTTTTGATATTAAATCCAAAAATAAGTTTTGTTTAAATACAAAACTCCAAACACATGAATAGGCTTATCAAAATAAGTTTTTCTAAGTATATGAAGCATAGATGAATATAGATCAAATCTAATATATATTAAACCATGAACTTGTTTTGATTCTATCTATTCATGAAAATCAAGATCGGTTAAACCGAAAACCAAAAACCAAAACATGAAACTTGTGTGTGTATTGTGAACTTGAGCATATCACACTATCTAATCTTTAACACAAGATCTAAACAAAATCTTAACAAAACACAACCAATGTCTTCTTATAGAACTCCGTCTCCAAGTTGACTCGATCCAAAACGTGATCCACCGAGCTTGACTCCAACCGAGTGCTAGATGTGACCTTGATACTCGAGCTCTTGAATCACCATGTGAAAGCTCCAAAACACCTTTGTTGAAGCTAATCACTTACTAATATCTTGATCAAATATCTGAAACTAAATATCACAAGATTATTAGTAAACTATAACTACATGAGTTAATCATCATCAAAACTAGAGTGAAGGGCCTCTGGGCTAACAATCTCCCCCTTTTTGATGATGACAAAACTCATGGACTTATATATGCATGGATTAATGTTATGTTTCATATAAGCTCCCCTTAACTCATGCATAGCAATAAACAATAAAGATATTCAATGAATGCTCAACATAAATATGAATAAATATGCTTTTGATATCAATTTTAAAATAAACATGTTCTTAAAAATAATGTTGCTCTTGATACCAATAAAGACTCTATTTTAAAATAAACATGTTCTTAAAAATAATATTGCTCTTGATACCAATAAAAACTCTTGATACCAAAAACAATAAAAGATGCTCTTGATACCAATACAACAAAAGATGCTTTTGATACCAATGGTAAAGGATAACAAATTTAAAAACATATGCATATAAACAACATATAAACAAACATGCATATATCAAACTCTAAAATATGTCTTCCCTTTTTGTCAATCATCAACAAAGGGTACAAACAATAAAGGGCATAAACAATATTTTTCTCCTTTTTTGCATAAATCAAAATAATAAAGATATATATGCTATATACATTCATGAAGAAGAGAGACGTGAAGTTAACTCCCCCTGCATACATACATTTATATGAAAAGAGATGACTAAACACCTAACCACATAAAGCATCATATGCAATGTATAAAAGGAGATGTGAAGCTCCTACTACACACGTGTACTATATACCAAAGAAAGGTCAATCATTTTAATATGACATATACTCAACATGAATCTATATATAGAGAAGATGTTAAGCTTCCCTTGCTATATAAGCAATACAAATCAAAACATTTTGATACCAATTAAAAGATATATCAATTTAGTATGAAGGTATACATCAAAACATTATGATACCAATTTATGATACCAATTGAAAATAAACAAAACGAAAAAAATTTGATATCAATTGAAAGATATAAACATATAGGTAATCTTGATACTAATTGTAAAAATTAGTACCAAATGAAAATATTTTACACTTTTGATACCAATTGAGAAACATAAACCAATCTTTTTGGTTAAACACTAAAATCATTTTGTAATAGAGATACCAAATAGAGAATGATATCAACTTAATATTCTTGATACCAATATTAAAAATAAAACATATACCAATTGAAAATAATTTTCATTAGGAGCGTAGGAAACCAAATAAAAAGTAAGATATTATTTTTCAACATAAAGAGTGGGAGTAAGGTACCAAAGGTAAACAAAACTGATTGAAAGGTAAAACATGAATTTTCTCTCCCTTTATGAAATACTAATGAAAATGATGCATAAGCTTGTATAAGATACCAATTTAAAAAATAATTATCATTAAGGACTAAATCAAGCTTAGCGTGGCAAAATTTGTGCTCAAAGATATAGAGATATAGTAAGTACAATCAAAACACATATATAATGTATGAAAATGTAAATACCAATCTAAATTGATATTATTTGAAGTTGAAAGCATACATATATAGAAATAAATATGAGTATACAAAGTAAATATCAATTGTGATAAGAATTGAAAACAGAATGAGAATCAAGTGTATACTCATACTCCCTACCACCATTTCATGCACAAGTTTAAATACATTTTCAATAATACATACAAGGCACGGTCGCCCAATCAACCGCCCTTTAGATGGGTAGGGTTTTCAAAAATAAGTTTGAAAATAGTTTTAGCATAATTGAAAACTCTACTAAAATGAAGAATACGGAACTAGTTATATGATAAATTGTAAAACTAGTATGAAATCCTTCAAGTAAGGAATAAAATAAGAATATATTTCATGAAAAACATGTAAGTCACATGATCATCAACACTCAAATCATACTCATGAAAACAAAGTCATGAGAAAACATTAAGTAAAGTGAGTGTGTAAGAGATATGTGGAAAAACATAATCATGAAAATAGGCAATAAGGCTCAATGATGAAATTCCTTAAAAAAATGAGAATCATCAAAATTTAATTTTCATTAAAATAATACTAACTCCAAGGCATATGTATGTTTAGTCAAAACTAA